>JAVSBV010139907.1:0-16410 GCA_033117975.1 Parotocinclus spilosoma | reverse complement strand
GGAGTTTTCGGGTAGTGATGCCAGAGACGAAGAGTTTCTTCACGGATATTACATACTGTACACGTTCTTTGGTCTGAATATGCGGCTGGTCCCATTAACCGGTGGTCCTATTAACCCGGAATCGACTGTATATAGAATACGCCTATCAGCATTATTTAGTCCAGAGTTTTTGCATGTTCTCAAGGCCTTGCTTTGCAGGCATGACATGATATTCCTTAGTAATTTAACAACAACAAATTAAATACTGTATATTTACTCCCTTTCAATATCTGCTTAGTGTAATTTAAAAAGGTAACCACTGGACAGAACGCCAGGTGCCCGATTGATAAACATTCATCTAAAAAAATAATCCTGATACAGTAACAACATACCATTTCTGTGTCGTCCCTGGACTGTGGGTTGCCCAGTAGCACCTGAGCGATCTGGGGCTCAATGATGATCATTCTGGACAAGTTCTGCAGGCGGTTCTTAAACTCGTGGTAGGCAGCATGGATCCAGGGCAAGGAGATCACCTCGTTTTGTGCGGTTTCCAGGCGACCTCTCAGTTCATTTACACAGCATGTCAAAGCATGAGACAGAAGCTAAGTAGTAAAAACATATACATGTTACATACACATACAGTGGTGGTTTTTTTGCATGTTTGTCACCTTAAAAGGGCCGTTCATGCTCAAAAACCCTCTAATGGAACTGAATTAGAACAATTCTGCAAAGATGAGTGGGCCAAAATTCCTCCAGAACGCTCTAAAAGACTCATCACAAGTTATCACAAACGCGTGGTTACAGTTAAGGGCGGCCCAACCAGTTATTAGGTTTAGGGGGCAATCACTTTTTCACACAGGGCCATGTTGGTTTGGATTTTTTTTTCCTCCCTTAATAATAAACACCTTCATTTACAAATTGCATTTTGTGTTTACTTGTGTTGTCTTGGACTACTATTTAAAATGGTTTGATGTTCCAAAACACTTAAGAGTGACAAACATGCAAAAACAACAGGAAATGAGGACGGGGGCAAACACTTTTTCACACCACTGTACCTCATATGTGAGACACAGGCACAGCCATGAGATAAGAGCACCTTGGAGTAACAAACGGCTGGGTCAAAACGACGTGCCGAACATCCCACAAAGGAGCGTTCACTCACCCTTCTTCTGTTAAAAGCTAAAATCGATAGCACAGTAGCTCATGTATCCATGGAGGCAGACGCCATCGGGGCGAAGCCTCCAATGAAACGTTACGACCGGCTAACTAGGGTCACGCAGCCATTCTGGCACCTGTGAGAAAGAAAACACTAAAGCCATGAAAACAGCCGTGGCTGGCGCTGCCGCTTTTCTCTGCCGTAAATGTTTATGCACGTCCTAAAGCGCTCCCTTAAAAGCGCTCATGGTCAGTAAACCTCCCGGTGGAAATGACTGTGAAACACTAGCTGCCACATAACAAAAGTTCACTGGTGCCGCTGGGACGCTCCTGATTTCGAGGTAATTTCCCAAAGCCTCCAAATAGCAACTAATTATGTTCCATGTAACGCAAAAGATTACGACAGCGTGAATGTCCTGAGAATTAGCGGTAATTAAAAACAATTAATTTGAACAAACTGAAAAAAACAACAAGGTGTTAATGCCAGCAGAAAAAGACATGAATGAAACCCAGTAATTCCTAATTCCTGGTCTAGCTCCAAGATTACGTTCATGTTTAGCTGGTTCATGGTGCTGTTTGGAATCAGGGTATAGTTTAACCATCGACCGACTTCCTCAGCGTTTCCTAATTTTCAGGCTTAGCCCATATTTTAACATATACAGTCGATTCCAGTTAATTGGACCACCGGTTAATGGGACCAGCCTCTTATTCGGACCAAATCCTAAAGTACCAAAACAGTACAGTATGTAATATCCGTGAAGAAACTCTTTGTCTCTGGCATCACTACCCGAAAACTTCTGAGTTTCTCCCCAGCCCTCTACTGCCACCTACAGGTCTTTGCCTAACATTTCCACAAACCACAAGTCGCCACTTAGCCACTGCAAAAGCGCGTCAAATCACACTGGATAAGTTGTTCAAATGTTGACTGGAATTTAGTAAGAACTAGTTTTTTACAGTACATGCTGAGTACCTAGACATTGTGATGTAGATCGTTTCGCAAATTAATTTTTCAATGAACAAAGTTCGTGAGCAACAGTAGTTCTTGTTTATACGTTCGCTATACGTGTAAATCGCACAATAAAGGATTAATAAACATTTAATATGTTACATAGCACGTCCCATCCCGTTCGTTTAATCGGACCAGCCGGTTTTTACGACCAAAACGATCACGTCCTGATGTGGTCCGATTAACCGGAATTGACTGTATCCCCTCATTTTTGTGAGCAGAATATGAACAGTATGTCATACAGGTCTGAAAATGATAAGCTAAAGCTCAAACAGGATTTGACCAACTTCTTCTACAGGACTCGGAATGAAGAGCTGTGACTCAAACAGGATTTTATACTATTAGCACTTATTTGCATGTGATAAAAAATGGTCAGCTTTGCCTTTCTGAGGATACAAAGGATCAATACAGGATACATACACGATCAAAAATGATCAACTATGATCAGTTACATCTCGTACAGTTTTCAAAAAAGATCAGCTATGACTCATCCGGAATTCAAAGTGGTCAGCTATGATCAGTTAAAACTTGTACAGGATTTATGACTCAGCCGGGATTTAAAATCATCGATTATGATCAGCTCCAACTCATACAGGATTAAAATCATCTAGGATTTATCATGCTCAACTATGACTCTTACAGAAATGTGAATGAACAGCTATTACAAGCTATGGATTCGAAACAACAAACGATCTAAGAATCAGAAAAGGCATACGAATTTCAGATGGCCAACTGTGCTTTATCGGGGATTTTAAACGATCAGCTCTGACTCGCAGGATGAAACATGATCAGTTCCAATCTGTAATGGAAAGCGAAGTTTAAAAAGGCAGTTTGATAACACAGGAACAATTCTTAATACTTTTTATTCATTTATCTTTAGGTAAATCATCATTGCCCATCAATTATCTTCTTGTATTAGTAATATTGTTGCTGTATAAAAATAATAAGACTTTTTTATTTAAGAGGTATGCTTGTAAAATAATGCTCGAGTTACACTGAGCTTTATAATTTATCAGCTGTTTATTAGTATTTAAAAGGGTTTAATGTGAACTGTCTCTCTTCCAGGATATACACTGTTTGGCTGAAACCTTTCAGCTCAAACTCTGGACTGGACTATTTGAATGGACCAGTTTGACTCTTATATGCTTACAGGATCAGTCAAATCAAGGCTTTTCAAAAATCATCTATGATTTGTACAGGATTCAAAAACCGCTGGCACTCGACTTTAATTTAAAATAGTCCCCTACAAGTTCTACACAACTTCTACACAACTTCTAAACGTCCTCGGACTCTAAGTTTGCATGTCCCTCTAGTGTCTGCATTGGTTTACTTCCGGTGTTTTGGTTTCCACACACAGTCCAAAAACATGTATTAGCTTAACTGATTAGGCTTACCTGGCCTAATGTGAGTGCGTATGACCAGTAACCTTCCCTATATTATTCCCTTACCAGATTTAAAAGGATCAGATACAACTCATACAGAATGATTAGATATAACCCATCAATGATTAAAAATGCTAAGTGACTACAGCTATTTACAAAATGTAACGTGATCAGCAAAATTAAAGCTTGACAACCATGTGAAAATTATTAAAAGCCTTCAAAAATGATTAAAGGATTCAAATTAATCAGCTACAACTCTTTCAGCATTTAAACGTCTACCACATTTTGTACAAGATGTTAAACAGTTGGTTAAAAGCTCTTATCAGGACTTAACATGATCAGCTGCAACTTTTAAACAGATTTTAAAATGATTCGCTAAAACACTGGCAGGTTTCAAAATAATCTGTTCAAACCTTACAGACTTTTATTTAAACAGCCAAAACACTCTGTTCTTTCAAACGGAGAAATGATAAGCTACAACTCTTAAAGGATTTAAAATAATCAGCTACAATTATTGCAAGCTTTAAATTAGTAACTAAAATACTTAAATAATAAAAATCTTCAAACATGACTCCTACAGAATTGAACATGGTTAGCCAAAACCTTTTAATGTTTAACGATGGTCAGCTAAAACACTTGAAGGATTACAAATGATCGGCTTTTATACATCATAGGATTGAAAACAATCAGCTCTGACCTTTTGGAGAACTAAAATTAGTATATAAGACACTTTGAGGATTAAAAGTGATCAGCGAAGACACTTGGATAATTTAAATGATCAGCTGTGATACTTAAAAGGATTTAAAATGATCAGCTGTGATACTTAAAAAGATTTAAAGTGATCAGCTACAATACTTAAAAATGATTTAAATGATCAGCTGTGATACTGAAAAAGGATTTAAAATGATCAGTTACTATAGTTTAAAAGATTTGAATGATCAGCTGTGATACTGAAAAAAGGATTTAAAATGATCAGTTACTATAGTTTAAATGATTTAAATGGTCAGCTGTGATACCTAAGAGAATTTAAAGTGATCAGTTATGATACTTTAAAAGAATTTGAAATGATCATTTACGATACTTTAAAAAGCTTTAAAATGATCATCTGTGATACTTAAGAGGATTTAAAATGATTAGTTTTGATACTTGAAAATGATTTAAATGATCAGCTGTGATATTTAAAAGGATTTTAAATGATCAGTTTACGATTCTTTTAAAAGGATTTAAAATGATCATTTACGATACTTTTAAAAGGATTTAAAATGATCAGCTACAATAGTTTAGAGGATTATTAGTTTAGAGGAAGGCGCTCGGGGGATTATTAAAGCTGAAATAAAGCTTGAGGGAAATATTAAAGCTGAATTTAAACACATAAGCTATAGCAGCATTGTACTTTTTACTTCTGTACGATTCAGAGAGTTTAAAATGATGGTTGTCTAGACATTTGAAAACAATGTGATTATTTTGCAACAGTGTCAAATGTGCCACTTACCTCATTGTAAATACCTTTATAAATTGTAATGGAGAAATGAATATTAGTGTAGCCTTGCTGTTATAAACACTGTATAGTTTGTATAGTTAATCTGACCTTACATAGCAATTTCAAAGAAGCCAGAAGTTGTACAATGCATTGTACTACTAAAGCACTTTATTCATATTATCAGTGTTGTTAATTTACCCTTTAATTCCGAAATCCTTCCTGCTATCGCTTTGTGCTTATTTCATAGACGTGTAACTATTATCCTGTATTAATATTATTGCTCTATTCCCGTGTGTATAATAGGAGTGCACCCAGTGTAAAATATCACAGTTGGACGTTCTATTATTCTTTTTTTTTGTAGGTCTGTGCATGTACTGTGTGTTTATAACTCCACCTTGTGGTGTTGTGATGTTCATGTACTCTATTGGCTGTATTGCTGTACCAACGTTGGCTGCTCAGCTTTCTTCTTGAGCTCTGTAAACGTATGCAGTGTTATTTTGTGAATTGTTCCTGACTTATTTGTGCTTCAAAGTTCTGTGAAATTGCATCAGGCATTCCCAGAAAAAAATGCACTGTGAGATTTCATAGTAAAACTGGGAATTGCTTGTACTTTCACAGTTTGACCACAATGCTCGCAGTTCTACTATGGATTTTGATGGTAATTTGGCCACTTCTTGGTTCTGCTGTCAAATTTCACAGTACTTTTTCCTGGGTTGCATTTTACACCGGTCTGAGACATGGTATTTAAACTTCTTCCATGCGTTTAGACATATACATTGGGAACGTTTAGAAACCGAAACGATTAACATTAGGGGTATTATGTAGTATCCATGTACAGTAAAGTTAAGTATATTGACCTGTGCTTGGTCTTTTCCTGTAATGTTGCTTAGCATATCAATGCTGGTGTGTCAAAGTACTGCACCAAATACTATCACTAGTGATAATTAATAATTCATTAAATCGATTGTTAATTATCCATACTTGCTTAATAAATTCAGAGGTGTTGGGTAATAACAGTAAGAGTGGTACTAGTGGTAATACTGGTATGCCCCGTTTAAGGATCAATGTCCTTTCAACTTAGCGAACGAAGGTCTTAACAATTATAACAAACTACTGTCTAATAGGGAATAAAAATATTTTCTTTACCAGCTGGTATTTTTACTTTGATGATTTGATTACGTTTTTATTTAATATATTTTAATGAGTATAACTACTCCCCTAAGTAGGAACTAGGCTACAGTCTACACAATGATCTTTGTTGTGCAGTGAAACTTTTGACCTTGATCATGATTAGTCAAGATCTAGACCAGAGCACTTTTAGTCGTCTTCTATTAGTTCATTTTAGTTAACTGTGGTTAAGATTTAGGTTAGGTGTAGGCATAGTATTAATTAGCTACGTTCATATATTTCTTAATTCATATATTGTACGTGATTAATCTAGTTCAGGCTCATGGGGGACCAGTACCTATCAGAGAGCCTAGAGTGAAAAGCAGGACCTAAACCCAAGGCACACACAAATACTGGGCCACATTTCAGTACTATCTGCTCACCTAATGCATGTCAGGGTGTGTATGCCAGGATTGCAAGGAGAAAGAGAACAGTGATACCTAAAAGGTTAAAGAAGAATTAATGGGTAAAGAAGAATCAAGTTAATATTTTGGAAATACCAAGTCAAAGTTCTGACTACAATTCAATAGAGGTGTTGTGGAAGAACCGAAAGTGGGAAATGTATTAGAGGAAACCCACCAATATCCCAGATTTTAATCTGTTCTATATGGCGATGTGCAGGACTGATCAACAGTTAAATTGATATACATTTTCTTAAAGCTGATTCAGAAGCTCGTTTAGAACCTGGTGTTGATAAAACAGCAAAACTTATTTCAGCAGAGAAACCTGAATGGCTTAGTGGTTGGAGTGTTAAGTCCCACTGGCGGTGAGTCCCTGAACATATGATTCTATGTTGGTTTCCGTGTCTGCGGTAGCCTAGCAGTTAAAGTATTGGACTTTGGACCTGAGGTCCAAGGTTTAAATCCCACCTCTGCCAAGCTGCCACAGTTGGGTCCTTAACCCACCACTGTTTGAATTGTAGGACTGTACGAGTTGTTAGTCGTTATGGATAAGGGATTCCTCAACCCCATCTATAGACAAAGTTGTTTGGACTAAAAACCTTACTATTTTAACACCATTTGCATTTCTTTCATTTAAAATGAGCAACATTTGACATACATATACTGGTTGAGCCCATATTATTGCGCCCCCTGGAGGTCAATGTGGGCCTGGCATGCTTCCCCAGTAATTGATGTCTATAGACACATCTGGTGATTGGTTGAGTCATATGCTTGTAATTACGCCTTGTTCATACAGGCAAATAAATGTACTGGTCTGCAGAAATTAGTTTAAGGTAACCAGCAATAAATTGCCATCAGGAAATCTGCTGGCATCCCCAGCACAAGCGGCTTCCCCACTGTGTCAAGTTACTCGCAATGAAATTGAAACAATGAGGCCGTAGGTTTTGAGCACCCACGGCGTGTTACCTTAAACCAGCCTCTTGCTGCTTTCTCGTATTTGTATTTGCAAGTCTGAACGTTCTGTAACACTGACATTATGAAATATGGCATTTCTTGTGTTCAAGCTGTGTAACGTTCATTAATTAATGTTAACGTTCGCCACATGGTATGCATGTGGACAAATATACTTTACGTCTGCATGCTCATTACACATCTTATTCAAAATCATTATAGTTCTTACAACTTTCAATAATGATACTTGATACTGGTATCGTGCAGCCCTAGTTGTTAGTAATGAGCTGATCCTGTTTAGTTCTTATACCAGAAGCAGTTCACTTCTCTTTGGGCATGAGAGCATTACTCAGATCAGCCAGGTTTGAGGTCAGGTCTCCATATGACCAGTCTGACCAGTGATGATAATATCTTAACACAACCTTTGCACAAAAACAATATGTCCAGTGTAGATAACAGGTTTGTCATTGATATGCTTTCCATGGTGCTTATCTCAAAGACTGGTACACCAGTCCATCATAGGATCAGCAGGGATTGCTGGTGCAACACAGAGAGATGATCCACCTTCCCTCAGTCATAGGCAGTTGTGCATTAATGTGTCACATTTTTAAGGAACTTTCCCTTTCCACTGTTGCTCAGTTTGGGATGTGGGCCTAGATAAAATACCTTAAGAAAATGCTCAAAGGACTCAAAACTAAGTAACCATATTAGACCACTGTGCCACCTAAGTGCCAACATTTACATTTACATTTAGGGCATTTAGCAGACACCCTTATCCAGAGCGACTTACAATTCCTACAGTTTTACAAGCAATGTCAAGCAATGCCTTGAATGCCTCAAGACTGTCCAGGCCATTAGGTCCAGAGTCCAGTACCTTAACTGCTAGGCTACCATAGTCCAAGGTTTGTCTTGTCTCGCTTGACCGCTCAGTGCATACGCTTGGATTTGATTCCTAACAAAGCTATACAGCCCAAACAGCCTCACACAGGGGTGTGGTCAGTAGGGCAGTAAATTCCAAACCGCTATTTGTTTTGTGTCCACACACTTTTGATCACGCTTTGGTACCTCTTCCTCACATGCTCAGTCACTTCTCTCATGGTAAGTTGCAAGTGCTCAATGCGCCTCTCGACAGCTCCTAAATCAGTGTGCCAGCAGAAGTGCCCTCGTCTGCCTGACATCTTGATGACTGGCTTTTAATCATATGTACGAGTATCAGCAAATTCACATCACTTGCAGAATTCTCAAGTATTTAAGGCTGATTTGCTCCTCTCTAAGCCATGTTATTTAGCAAATGAGTCAAATCAATACAAACAATGTATATGCAAAGGCAAAACATTGTCTATTCTGATTCTGTGACTATTACATACATATACAGCCAAGAAAGTTTATATATACAGTCGATTCCGGTTAATAGGACCAGCCGGTTATTAGGACCAAAACGATCGCGTCCTGATGTGGTCCTATTAGCCGGAATCGACTGTATATATATATATATATATAGCAGTGTGCCAAAGGCGACTTAAACTTGAGCAATAGCAGGATCTGGCAACTTCATCAGGATGCCAAGTAGAACGTTTCCAAAGAAGCTTGTTCAGGAATGGTCTTTTTGGAAGGGTAACAAGCAAGAAAATGCTTTTTTTGGAGGGGGAACAAGGTGACAAGGTCATGATATATTAAATGTCATAAATATTTAAAAAATGATCAGTGGAAAAGAGTATTATGACAGATCCAAGTTTGACATTTTTTGGTCCAATGGTCGACAATATGCTATATAAGTTCATTATGACATTGTTAAAACAACAAATGTAATGGTGGCTTAAGACTTTTGCACAGTACTGTACATGGCACTGGGTAGTATAGTAAACTAGTCGAGTAGCGCTACCTCCTGTGTGCTCCAAGATGGGCAATGAATGCCTCGATGCTGACCTGGAAAACACAAATAAAATGTGGGAGATCCCCAGATATGACACATGTACACAAAAAATGCTCACTCACTCGCAATGGGACACCCCAGGACAAAATGTACTTTGAAACTTCGTAGTAAAACTGTAAATTGCTTGACAGTTTTAATGTGAATTTCCACAGTTTGACCATAAACTTCACAGTTGCACTATGATTTTTTTATGGTTATTTGGAAGCATTTCATGCTTCCACTGTCAAGATTCGTAGTACAATTGTAAACTTGGTTGACAATGAACTGACCATAAATTACTTCACTGTTCTACTATGGATTTAGATGGAAATTTGGCCACATGGTTCTACTGTCACATTTCACATTACATTTTTTTAGATCCTCCACCAAGAGATGTCATCAAGCCACAGAAACATTATTATACTTACTATTATTGCTGTTGTTGCTGCTGCTCTTATAAATGTATTTTACATAGCATACATTGAGTACAAAATAATAAAATGATGCTAAAGAAAGTATTTATTAAAATACAGTCTGGCTAAACAAAACCATCAAATACCAGCATGTGTTTCATGCCATGGCTTTAAAACCATATTCCATGTTGGAATTCTGCTTGTTAGTGCTGGCCTGTGGTTTGCTTTATAAGAACTGCTGTGGTTTTGCTGGTTTTGCTAACTGACCAGAATATCAGTGTTCAAATCACTGGTCTTTGCTGTTTCTAGCAGGGACATGCAAGAAACAATTTGACTATAAATCCATAAACATGACTACAAATAAAAAAGACCTGCATATCATAAGACACTGAGTTTGTGTTCCTTTAACATGGACATGTTTGTGGTTTTGCATTTTTGTATGTTTTTGCATCGCATTTTGTTCAATTTTACATTCAGTTTGAAATAAAACAAATATACAGCAGCTCTTAAGGTTCATATTTTATCTGAATGAGAAATATGTCCCTGAGCCTGACATGATATTATGTATCGTAAGCTTTTTTGTGCACTACCTGCATTTGACCACTAGAAGTCACTGTTTATCTGTGTACTGTAGACTGACTGCATTGCTCTGTCTCTTGCGTGGACACGTTGTGTGCTGTTGCATTGCTTTAATTGTTTTAATTGTTATCAGTCTGTTTTCAGAACGACCTTGAGCTCGTGCAGATTCTATGGACTGAATTGAAATGCACGGCCCAACTGAGGGATGCAATGAGCCATTTTTTTTTGCATTTATGTTATTCTACTAAGTCTACTAATACTGACATGGAATGCTTTTTAAAGCTTGTTTACACATCCTTATATGATAATGACAAAATGAACCAGTGTCTATGCATTTTAAAATATACAGTCATCTAAGACTCCCAGTCAATGACTGCTAAAGTACCTCCACATCTAGACAGTCAATTAGTACTTACTGTAGAATGGGACTAAACAAGGTCATATCAGAAGGAAAGACACAGCTTACAGTTGTAAAAAATTATCCTTTATTACCTGCTGAAGTAACATCAAAGAATAGAATAGAATAGAATAGAATAGAATAGGATATTGTGTTTTGGACAGTGGCATGTTAGTCATCCAGCAAAACCATTCAATTTTGTAAACTAAACCAGTAGCTAACCAGCATACTTGGAACAACATCTAACTCTTGCTACTTCATAGCATAAATGCACCAAAGCACAACATATTATTGTCTTTTTTGGTGGAGTAATCACTAATCAAATGCCAATCGGGTAAGGTCAGACAGTTGTTAATCCCTGGGATCACATGCAGCTCAGCTACTGGAATCTTCTTATTGACAAACAAGACAGCAGAATATGTTGTGCTTTGGATGTCTTTATGCTAGTGCTACTTGATTTTACTGCAGCTCTTGTAGCCTCGGATCGCAGTATTATTCATATATTCTGAAAACGGGGGCTAACCTTACACTATATCTTACTTAAGTTTAAGATAAACTTGGTCTTGAGTCTTTTACACCTGCTGCTTTTCTAAAGTATGCACGTTGCATTGTGTGTGTGTTTTCACTGTTATGACACAGCTAAATGCACTGACCAAGCAACATGATTGTTGCAAGGCCTCAACCCACATGGACCTGCTGGGTCCAGCTATTTAGTTAGCAGTTCTGCTATTTTAAGACTATTATTTATATCAAGATACAATTATCATTTGTTATTTTCTACACCATTCAGCTGTTTTGTTTCTTTATAAAGGGACTCTCGCCCAGAGGAGGATGGGTTCTGCATTTGAGTTTCGTTCATCTCCCTTATGGGTCTCAGAGAATTTCTCCTTGCTGTTGCTGCCTCTGGCAGCACATATGGGGTCTAGACTTGGATCCTTGTAACATTGCTTTGAAATAATAACTATTCTTAAAGGTGTTAGATACAGTAAATACTATTGTGGTACTATTGAGTAATATTAAATAATAAATATATATATTTTTTTTTTTTCCAGAGAGAGAGAGAGAAGGTTCAAATTCCAGGTGGGACTTACCAAGCATGGATGGTGCACCACCCCCTGTGCCCAAGGGTTTATCATTTATCACGTATAGTCATTTTCATAGCTTCCCCTGATAGCAAATGAGTGATGGCCCAGATCTGGGCAGCATTTGCCATTTTATGTGGAAATTACGGCAATGCCAGTACACAGCCAGACCTGCACTCATTGGAGCACACTTGGCCCGGACCACAAATCCTGCACAAATGTGACCTAAGACAGATTACATGTGGGCCACATGTAGCCCAGGGCCTGAATGCTGTGGCTGACAATAATTGGGCCAAATTTGACCCACAGTACAACCTGCCATTGCCATAACTGACCCATAAGTGCCTAAACTAAGCCATATTTTGCCCAGAGCTGTCTGCTATCTGGGTCACAGCTAATGATTGTGAATTGTTTTACTAATGCGCATTATCATATACAATCATTAGGGCTGTTAAATGCTTATAATGTTTAATCGTGATTAATCACTTTTTTTGCTTGCTCCTATTTGAATAGGTTGTAATTTAGAACAGTTTTTCCTTAATAATGTAATAAAGCACTACACAGTCATACAAGTGGACAATATGAACTTTAACAGAATGCCTTTATTACTTTTTAATAATTCAGTAACACTATTTTCATCATGTCTTATCTTTTTCATTGCAGAACACTTGCTGAGGCATCACATTCAGTGCCAAGTAGTCACAATATTTTTTTTAACTCAAAGTGCATTTTATTAGGAACCTTTACTATAAAATGTATTGTTAATTCTTGTAATTGTTGAACAGTATAGTGACAATTTGTGTGTTTATACCGTGCTTTCATATAGCAATGAGCAAAGCCTTATATGGTTGTGTCCAAAATCAATTACTATATACTCACCAGTTCTGTTCCCTATAGGCTAATAGAGCTCTGTATAGTATGCAGAATGTAGGGGAAAGGGGGATAAGGTGACCATTTTGGACACATCCCATACATACAAATGATGTGGTTAAGCAGTGGAAATGTGATTTAAGATAAGATAAGATAAGGTAAGATAGCCTTTTTAGTGTCCCACAAGGGGAAATGTATCATGTCACGGCAACAGATAGAAGAACAAAAGTACTACAGTATATAAGAAACTGTTTTTAAAGTGATTGCTCTTAAAACATTAATAAGCTAATAACATGTTAATTTTACTGTGTTTTATGCTAATATATTGCATCTAATTACTGAACAATGGAGCTTATAAAGTAGTAAGTTTATGTCAAATCAATGTTTTTCTTGCTTTTTTCAACCGTATTAATGTGCCAAAGCATCTGCAAATATTAAGTATTAAATATTTAGAGAAAGAAATCTTCAGACTACCAAAGCTCAAAAAAGATCCATCTTTTTATAAATAAATGTGAACAGAAGGTGGATGATATTCAAGACAATGCCTGAACCAGCTTGATTATTTTCACAAAAAGGGGCAGCATGGTGGCTCGGTGGGTAGCACCGCTGCCTCACAACAAGAACGTCCCGGGTTCAATCCTAGGGTGGAGCGGGCCGGGTCCTTTCTGTGTGGAGTCTGCATGTCGTCAACGTGTCAATGTGGGTTTACTCCAGGTCCTCTGGTTTCCTCTGGTTTTCTCCCACATATTATGCTAATATATTACTCTAAATTGGTTTTGACTTGTATGTGTATATATATGACTAGTCTTAAGATGTAACCTTGTGTGTGTCACTGAGATGGCCACTGATGCCGATAGCGGCATTAAAGAAACCAAATGAACAAACAAACAAATTCATAGTCTGGGGTCCAGCTTTGAACCCAAATGAGGTGTTGTGGCATGATATGAGGAGCTAATTCCAAATGAATGGCCAGTAGGTAGCAATCTGACATAATGAATTACTGATCTGGTACTGTAAGGATGCAAAAGTTAAGGATACTAAATGGCGGAACTTAATGTGATTCAGATATCCAGTAGTACATACAACAATGTGATTGGAATAGACTTTACAAGGGTTTACATAACATACAGACAGTACAATGGTGCTTGAACATTGGAATGTTGTATATGTTTGTATGAATATTAGCTGAAACATCATAAGAAGTCTTAAAAATAGATAAGGAAAACCCATTTAAACGTTTAAACATTTAGGCAAACATGTAGCTGGTCATTTATTTATTGAGGGAAATGATACTGCTGATTCAGTCTGCACATTGGTTATTTAAATATAAGCTTATTCCTCTGTGTAGAACAAACTCATCTCAGTGATGTTGTGGGTTTCCTCAGAGTAACTGCTCACTTCAGGTGCTTCTACAAGATTTTTTTTGGTTAGGACTTTTTTATTGATTAGGACTTTCCAAAACACTTACTTTACCTATTCATTGGTAAAATGACTTAGAGTTGTTGTCTTGCTGCATGACCAATGTTTAATTAAAAACCCCTAACACTAATTTCACCTTCAAATTGATTAATAGAGATTCTGATCTGTTTGCCATTCCCATATACAGAATGGATGGACTTTTTTCTGAAGAAAAAATGACTTTATAAGTATAATTTCTTTGCCTACTGATGGTTCTGTAGGTCATACTGTATGTATTGAAAAATATAAAACATTCTGAAGGGTTCATTCTAACTTTTCATTCACCAATGTACAACATATGCGTGGTCTATTTTAATCATGTCCAACATTTTGTTTTAAGTGCTTCTCTTTTTAGATATTTTCTCAAATCCCCTGTATGGTAAACTTCAGCACTCACATTGAACCAAGTGGATAAAAACATCACTCCTGGATTAGCCTGCTGATGGTGTTTGCTCAAGGTCGGATCTGCTTACACGAAGCATGTGGGTTTCTATTGATTTTGACTCACTTCTTCTGATAGGTGAGTGATAGTGCAACTCAAGAGTTTGTGTTCATACTAACCAACTCTCCAATCAGTCAGCATCCTTCCAGGAGGTCTTCACAATCTCTTCATGATCCTGAGAGAGGTCGACTTCTCATAGACGTAAAAGGAAAGAAACACTGCGTTCTGACTTGTTCAGCTGAAGCACTTGAGGGGATATTTAGACCTAGTTTCTTCTTTGTTGTTGCTGCGCTCTCTCTCTTTTCAGATAATGGCTTCCATAAACTTTAAGGGCACAGGTGTGCACCATAAGGGGTCACAGCTTCAGACTGGTCTCGGGAGAATAAACACGTGAGGTTTATGTGGTGGAGGCATGTGGTGTAGCAGCACTAGCTGACTCGATGGTACTCTATGGGATCGTTGCAGGCCGTTCTGATATTCCGCTTGTTTCTGCAATCAGGTTGCCATGTGTTTGCGATATGTCTGGGTCAGTATATAAACATACATATTATAACATACATAATAGCACATTATCTAAACTAATAACACACGTTTATTGCATTTTAGTTTGCACCTTTATTCCACTTGCAGCTGATATGGCGCCAATTTCCCAAAAGTATTGCTACAAATGCTGTTACATCCACTTAAAGATCACTTGAATCTTTGTAATTAAGGTAGCACGGTATCTTTAGTGTCAATAAAGTGCCAGTTGACCCACTCGTTAATCCTAATTGCTCCTGAAGTTATGCCTGAGCCTATGTTACCACCGACAGCAGCCAGAGCGCAACAGAAGGAACTTCAAAATTGCACCAAAACATGCATCGCTGGACATTAATCACTGACCAACTATACTTAAATATACCAACAAACTGCAACATTGTACTTTTTTGAAATTTGGAAATTTGGTGGTGATTTGACTGTCATCCTAAATGCCTCAAGTTAATGCACCCCAAAACAGAGAATGGTACTGTTTTGCCAGGGTAATTTTGGGGAGGACTTGGGAAACACTACTACTTTGCAATGTTACATAAACATGCCTATGATTCATTGTCATTATGAAACCCAGTCATGAACAGTTTAAAGGTTAAGGTCTTGCTCAAAACCCAACACTGATAGCTTCTCAGGGGCAGGGGTGGCACGGTGGGTAGCTGCCTCACAGCAAGAAGGGCCTGTATCCTTGGAGTCTGCATGTCCACCCTATGTCTGCGTGGGTTTACTCCAGGTACTCCGGTTTCCTGCCACAGTTCAAATACATGCATGTTAGGTTAATTAATTACTCTAAATTGGCATCGACTTGTGAGTATATTGTCATGAAACGGCGGGTTAATGCGGCGTTCGGAGGAATGCCCAGGAGAAAGGCAGCCAGGTGAGATTGCCGGGAAGCAATCCCATCCTGACATATACAGTCGATTCCGTTAATAGGACCACCGGTTAATGGGACCAGCTGCTTATTTGGACCAAATTCGCATCCTATTATATACGTGTAATGTTATTCGTTTATTTGGACCAAAATTCCGCTTAATCGGACCAAAGAACATGTACAGTATGTAATATCCGTGAAGAAACTCTTTGTCTCTGGCATCACTACCCAAAAAACTCCCGAGTTTCTCTCCAGCCCTCTACTGCCACCTACAGGTCTTTGCCTAATATTTCCATTTACTACAAAAAAAGCCACAAGTCGCCACTTAGCCACAGCA
>JAVSBV010139889.1:0-16412 GCA_033117975.1 Parotocinclus spilosoma | reverse complement strand
GATTACAGGATTGGAAATAGTAACGCGTTAGATTACTCGTTACTTAAAAAAGTGGTAAAATTACAGTAACGCGTTACTAAGTTACCGCCATCACTGCCCATTATTCTGCACAACCCTTGAATCCTGACCAGTTATTTTCACCAGCAGGAGGAGTACATCTATGAAGAGAATGGATCAGGATAAAACAATGGACTATACCAGCCTTTATAAGAGTACACTCCTGCAACACATGATCCCTGTCTGTCCTTCATTCAGACATAGCCCGTCAGTCATCTCTGGACCTGAACCCTAAGACTCCGGGGCCATTTAAGTTCTGCCCCACCCTGCTACTTAGTGTTAAGCAATGTATTTAAAGCAGAAATAATAACCCAGACAAAAGCACAGCAGTCATTTTTTGTGCTGTAGTTCTTGAATTAAATTGTGGTATCATTCATTATTTTTTAAAACTTTTAAATATATATGAAAAAAAATAATGTCATAAAAAATATGACAACAATGAAGTTTGTATTTACAAAAGTGTTATGGCTTTCCTTCCTGCTTTTAAGTTCTGAACATTTGAGCCCTAGGAACAGATGTGGTTTGGTTAAGGAAGGTTAAACAGGCTAATACTTCAAACATATTTTATTGATTGACATCTGCTTTACATATTTACTTAATATGTCTTGCTTTTATCACCATTTTCTCTGATTGATAAAAAGGTAATTCGTTTCTCAATAGCTTGACCCTTATTAATTGAATTACATTGTGATGTATTAAATCCCATCATTCAAAACCAAAAACAATGCTGTTCTTTGTCTGTTCTCTTGAATGACACAGCATTAACACAGAGCAGCAGCAGCCTTGCCTGCTGGTAACCTGCTTGCTGTCTGAAAGTGGACAATAAGGACATGCACAGTGCACCCGGGAGGACATAAGAATAAACTGGAGACCACCATCAATGTCGCTTTTACCCACAGATAGGACATTCTTTACACAATAAACACAAAACATGAGTGCAAAACAACCACCCAGGTGCCAAGTGTGTGGGGTAGGGTTGGGACCTGGGTTTACAGTAATTGGGGCGGAAGGGTGTTTGCTTTTGGGGTGTTAAGCTTTTTGAACCAAAGCTCATTCTTAATTACACAGTGAACGAAAGCCTGTTTAGTCCTGCTTTGTGTTCCATCCTGTCAGCACTTAATTGGGGGATTGTCATGGAAATGGTAAAAGTTTCACATGGTTTGTTGAAACACTGTATTTGGTGGTGAAAACGGTTAAAAATAAACGTATACTTGTCCCTCAAACGCCATTTTCCTGACCAACCTGCTATACCTAAATAAGAATATTTCCCAGTACTTGTCAGCCATATACATTGCAAAGCCAAAATTCTATTGACACCCAAAATTACATCCAAAAATCACAGGTATTATTAGGGAGTTTGTCTACCCTTCGCTGCTACACCAGCCTTCCACTAGATGTTGGAACTTGGCAGTGAAGCTGGACCAGGTCTCTGCATTGCAATAGTTTTATAATACTGCAATAGAAGAGCAATAATTATTATGTGTTAACAACCCATTAACACAGCCATTTTTACAGGGTTATGCGCATTGTTGTTACTTCCCCATGTAAGGCACGTGCAGATATAGGCTTTAGCCAATCATGTAACCCTAAATTTCTTATATTCTATAAATATAGGTAAGCATAATTTTAAAAACAGTCCAACCAATGGCCAAAAATCGCCTGCAACTCTGGACATAAGCGGCCGTAAAGAGCTAATGAACACAGTCATCTTTACAGCCAGTCAATGCTGTAGATCCACAAGCAGAAACCATAGTGGAGCAGAAGTCCATCATGTGTGTGTGTGTAGCGGTTGTATGTAAGTTTCCGTCAAAACAAAAGTGTCACTCATTGCAACCATGCATGAACCGTTTACTCAGTGTATTAATCACATTGACGTATCGTTTGCAGTTTCTTTTATTTTTAATTTTTTTTTTTATATATTACAGTAGCACAAATAGACTTTGTAACTATGGACATGTCTGGGCAATGACCATTTTGGTCAACAACTTGTTTCACAGAATGCAATACGATTGTTAAACAGCACTTGTCTGTATGGGAAATGTAATTATAAATGAACTAAATTAAGTCAAATTAAACCAATGAATTAATTAAACTTGCTTTTGATACTGTTTTGGTTCAATACAATGCTACATCATACGCTGTCCTAAATCCAGTGTAACTGACGCAAACATGATGCCATTGTTGGGCCCTTGAGCAGGCTCCTGACCCTCATTTGTCTCCATTACACCCTGGAAGACTGCATTAATTATGAGGGAATCTACAAATGCTGAAACAATTAATTAGGCATATTATCATGCTTAACAAATAATAAAAAATTCCTCCTCTTGCTGACATACATTTGTGTTTGACAAGCTCGGAAGAATAATTAAATATAAAACGATTATGGGATCTTTTTTACGCTGAAGACCTTACTACAGGATATAAAGAGCGTTAAGACTTGCAGGTTTGATCATTATAAAAATAGTAGTTAAACACTTTACAGAGTCCTATGGAAATGTTTTAATCCTAATATATTTTATATTATGTGTATAAGACTATAGTGTGGTGGCCTAGTGGATAAGGTACTGGACTATGGACCAGAAGGTCCAGGGTTAAAATCCCTCCTCTACCACCGCTGGGTCCCCGAGCAAGGCCCTTATCCCCTAATTGTTTGGATTGTAAGACTGTATTAATTGTAAGTCGCTCTGGATAAGGGCGTCTGCTAAATGATATAAATGTAAATGTATATAGATGGATAGATATATATTATCCTCAGATCTCACAGTGCTCTATTCACTACCCAAGAGAAACCACTACACAATATGGCAGGGTTAACATTTGTAACACATCAAAAATTAAGAATGGTGTCTCATACTAATTTCACTTATTCCCTCCAGAGATTCCTTCCAGGATCTGAGACGACGAACACAATGCCTCGTTGGCTGTTGGTCCAACGTGAAAACCACTTTTGCTCAGAAAGCAGTGAGACACTGAGGATGTGGAACATCTTTATGGCAGTACAAGTGGCGAGAGCTTTGCCAAATTGTTTTACTCCTGCTGAAGCACTTAGTTTAACAACCATTTTGGCAGTGAAACACTGGGCTTCTATAAAGCAGTGCGCCAAAGGAATTCCACTAGTTGTCACAGATATAATTCAGTGTTTAGGTGCATTCTGTCTATTTTAGCTAATGGAAAATGTGAAGAGCCATGCCAGATGAAAATATCTGATTTAATATTAAATATCTGATTTACATCCAATCCATGAGCGCTGTACTCAACTCTTTATGAGAGGAATGACAGGATGAGCTGCATCTGCTTAACTCATTTCATGCAATCTCTCTCCTTTTCTCTTTTTTCTCTCCCTTTGTCTCGATTGCAAGGACCAGCGGTAAAGTGAGGTCAGCAAAGCAGAAACGATTGTATGTGTTTAACACCAAGTGAAGTCACCCAATAATAGGCTATAATAAAAACAGGTCATTTTTGCTCTACGTAAACCTGTCAGAGCAGAACAAACACATAATTTTCAAAGACACTCTGTTGTTAATGATGAGTTAGTCACATTCTGTTCCTAAATAATATTTAGGGATGCTAATGATTCTAGTGCATGTGATTTGTTAAACATAACCATTTCTCAGAGTAAGGTTTCTTTGATTAAAGGTTGTATTGTCCTAATTTTTTGGAGTGTGAAATTAAGCTTATTCACAAAAAAGCCAATTTCTTAATATTTTCCCCCTACAAACAGCACTATATAGCCATACGAGTGAACAATAAAAACCTCAACTGAATGTATTTATTCATTTGTAACAAGTAAATAAACACAAAAACACAGCAGGGATTATAGTTGTAAGCTCATCTCATTAGTCGCTTTTATTAGA
Organism: Parotocinclus spilosoma; assembly: GCA_033117975.1. Classification (NCBI taxonomy): domain Eukaryota; kingdom Metazoa; phylum Chordata; class Actinopteri; order Siluriformes; family Loricariidae; genus Parotocinclus; species Parotocinclus spilosoma. The sequence goes on along the minus strand of JAVSBV010139889.1, from coordinate 12,501 downwards.
AACCATGTGTACAAGCTGTTTTATTGTGTGCCAGACATGTTGTTAAACCAAGTAATTAAATGTGTCTTTATGTGACCAAATCAGCTCAGCTGCAGTACAGATCTGAGCATAGAAGGTAATCTAAAAAATATATTTTTATATTATTATTTTTTTTTACTATATATATATAGTACTGCCAAAGTCTTAGGCCAACTTTAGATTTGTTTTGCTTTATCATAATATAGTGACCCTCTATAACACAGGACTGGATCCAAAAATGTTAAACTTATATTCGTCGCTCTACAATACTCTATTCCGAAGATCTTCTTTCAAATGTTTGTGAGCTTTTGCATATCTTAGGTTTTTTACCCTGTTCCACTTCTGAATTTTTTTTTTCTTGGCTGCTACACTTCCAAAAAGATCACCTGATCAAATTTCTATAGACTGTAGAAGGGTGAGTTTGGTATCCTGATACTGCCCCAGAGCTCCCAGGTACTGCTATCACTCAAGTTTAAAGAGAAAGTCACACTAAATACTTGCCACTATAACCTATAAAAGCGTTTTTTATACTGCATAGACATTTCCTGTAATTTCTGATTGTATTTAAACAAAGAGGCAGATAATGATAAATGGTATTATACTATACACTATACTATTGTTTTAGCAATACCCTTTCTAATGTAATGGTGGCCTTAGACTTTTGCACAGTATTGTATATATATATTTAACATATATGACTGGTATTCCATTGCCTCTTTATCCTTAGCATTCCTTGTTCTGTCAATCTTGTCATCAAGTCTCAAGTGTTAAGATTTGCTTAAAACCAGGAACCTTATTTCTAAACTGCAGCCTATTCAACATTTCTCCAACACATACTCCAACATATTGTGAACCCAGAACGCTCTCTAGCTGCTGTAATGGATTCCACATGAGAGTCTCATCTGTCTCACACCTCCTGTCTCTGTAGCGCTGGCAATTTTTTTCTTCGAAAGAAATCATTAAAAGTCACCAGAGCAGATGGACGTTACAGAGTCCCAGCGTTTTAATTAAAGATAAAATAACTGCTGGAATGCGTGGGTGTGAAAATGTGTGATTGTGAAAGTAAATGTGCATGTGACAGTGACAGAGAGAAAGAAAAGAGAGAGTGTGTGTTTGTGTGTGTGTGTGTGTGTGTGTGTGTGTGTGTGTATGTTCCAAATTGGGGGAAACCTGCTTATGCTGTAGGTTTGCACAAAACATCAGCAAATATGTGAGGTGAAGATGCAAGCAAAGGTCAAAATAAAATTTCTGCAGCAACTAAAGGATTCCAAATGTCATAATTAAACTTTTTAAAATGTATTTTATTTAGACAATAATTCAATTTAATAATTCATGTTCTGGAATATACAGGGTCAGATGAGCGTGTACCATAAACACTGTGAACATATTTATATTGTAAAAACAACCATAAATAGGTATACTGTCAACTTATTTATAGTCCTTATTATCATTTATTATTTATTATTCTACAAATGATACTACTTTTGTCATTATTATTATTTATTTCTTCTTAGTAAGAGTAATAATAAGAACAATGTGTACATGATGAATACTTTTTTTAATCACATTTCGAATCATAATTCATAATTATTGCATCCTAGAACAACTGTTGTTTTTTGTTTTGTTTTTTCATTTTATCACCATCCCTCGGCTTACTTTCATTAATAAAACTGTACTACATAGATTTTGTAACCACAAGAACTTTTTATTGTGTATTTTAGGGAATTTGGAAAAATGTCTTCATTTGCAAAAATATTTGGTCAATTTTGTGCCAAGCGCTAAACATTCTGTTACATCTGACCCAAGTGTACATTTAAGTCTCAAACATATACCATGACTGCTCTTATTAAGAAAGCCTGAGAGCTCTACTTCAGATATAATCGAGATGAATCCTGGGACCTTCATTTTTGGGCAACATGTACAGTCAACTTAAGAGTCAGCGGTCTGTGACAAACTGCTACTTTTTATGACCAAACTGACATTTTTTCTGACTTTTCTTCACTACCAAAAAATAAGAAATTCATTCAATACCCCATATGCCTCAAATCTACTGGAAGCCACAAAAGACATGGAAACTAGATGAGGCAGATAAAGATGACACAATGCATAACCAGATGTGGAAAACAATGATCCAGATGTTAAATGCTTTGTGCCTGATTATCCTCATCACAGATAACACAGACAGAAAGAAATGATCTGGGCAGAAACTTCTAACCCTACCTTTCTCCAACTTTAAAGCAGAACTACGTGGTTCAGGATTGACTGGTACAAGTAAATGCAGTTTATTGATTCTCGAAATTCCTATGGGACACTGAAAATCCGAAATGGCTTTTGAGTTTAGCCTGAGATTGTCCTTAATAATCACATATTAATTAGGATAATTTACTTTTGGAAAAAAAATTGTTGCTAAGCTATATATATATATATATATATATCAAACAAAACATAAGTCTTTACACAAAACATTTTTACTATATTTATATTTACACATATACACACACACACACACACACACACACACACACACACACACACACACACACACACACACACATCCAAACACACCAAATTGTCTTTTATATTTACAGTTTTTATTTCCATCCTTTAATCCCTAATATAACACCATGAACTCAATATTTTTTCCATTTAAAGGTGCACAAACATTTGCACTGCTTCCTCGACTCTCCATGACTTCATCAGATCGATAGAGATCATCTCATACTCAATACTAACCATCTCTTGTATTTCGAATTGAAGCTGTTGCAGAATCTATCAGAACTGAAGTTTAGTGCAGGCAACAAGGCAGCTGCTCTCTGGCATCTTTGATATGTATGTGTCTGGCCCCTTATTGGTTCCTCCCTCCTCAGAAGGAAATGAAACACTTTAACTCCAGCTTGGAAATCACAGCAGATAACTTGTCTCACGCAAACAAGAGTGCCTGGAGCCACAGCTGGAGGTCAGCAAACGTCTGTGAGCCCCCAATCCAAATAAAGGGCTTAACTAGATTGCTTTGTAAATATTCTGCATCTCGTTACAAGATGTGTTAACATTAGTCCTTACACTGAAACGTACAACATTTAGCAGACACATTTGTCAGTTGGCCAGTTCACATCAGTCTTAAGAGTACTGGGAATGTATGACTTCTGGCTCTCTAACTGTATAAAGAGAATGGATAGCCATGGATAGATCTCCACATGTTAACCTTGTTGCTTTCAGGTATCCATAAAATGACCTGCATGCTGGCTACTGGCAGCATGGTGGTGCAGTGGTTAGTACTGCTGCCTCACTGCTCAGAGATCCCTGGTTTGATCCCGATCCCCACATGCAATTTGAAAATCTCCATCCTCAAACCTTGTTTCTATTCATAAAGGTCCCACATGTAGTACACTAATAATAAATACTGCATCCTAGGCAACGTCTATCATCTTCCTTACCTGCATGCATTGCTCTATATTTCACCATCTATCCATAAATGACATGAATGCAGGCTATTTACAACAGACAAGACAGTTCTTTAAATACTAATATACTAAAAAGCCTTTATCAATCAAACTTCAAAACTGTTTTTACATTTTGGCAAGCAAGTAAAACTTCAGAAGAACTGAAAATGACTGCATTTTTTGGGCCTGCATGGACAAAACTCTAGATACACATCTCCGTAGTCCAATATTGTTTGCAACCATCCATAAATATGATGTATACCTGATCCTCATGACAAACACTTGATACTTGAAACATGAAACACTTGAACCATACAGTATCTCACAAAACTGAATACACTCCTCACCTTGTTGTAACTACTTTATTGGACCTTGTTATGGAACAACACTGAAGATATCACACTTTGATACAATGTAATGTCCTCTGTAGCTTGTACAACAGTGTAAAGCAACTAAAATAACTCAACACACATCCAGTAATGTCTAAATCGCTGGCAACAAAATAAAGTACACCCCTAAGTGAAAATGGCCAAATTGGGCACAATTAGCCATTTTCCCTACCCAGTCTCATGTGAATCGTTAGTATTAAAAGGTTTCATTTGGTGTTATTGCTCTCACAATCTCTCATTCTGGTCAAGTGAAGTTCAAAATGGCACCTCATGGTAAAGAAGTCTGTGAGGATCTTAAAAAAAAAATTGTTGCTCTACATAAAGATGACATAGACTGTAAGAAGATTGCTAACTCCATGCTGGGCACAGCTGGAAAATAATACACAAAATATTGACACTTTGGGCACAATTTGGCCATTATCACTGAGGGGTGTGCTCACTTTTGTACTGATCTGAAAATTATATTATTTGATTTTTTTTAATTACATAAAATGCCAGTGTGGACAATTAACTTTTTGAAAATACTAACACTAATATGTGTATATATATAATATTATGTATTACATAATATTATGTATATATAATATTATGTATTACATAATAATGATTTAAGTTAGAGTACACAAATGTTTGGGTTTTTTTTTTAACAGTATAACAAACCTTTAAAAAATAATAAAGAATACAACAGCCAGTGAAAGGGACAGATATATGAAAATCAACTGTTGTAAAGACAAAAAATAATAATAAAATAAGCAAAAGAAAAGTAGAAACATAAAAAAGGAATGTGATGAAAATAATTTCTTTTTTTTAACTATTTATTTAGTTAGTTAGCTAGCATAAAAATGCATATATTTTTTAAAAGTAAAAAATAAAATAATAAAATTAAATAATTAATTACCAAAAGTCAATGAGGGCAATAAAATAATAATATGAAATAGCCAATGTGGACTAGAAAGTATTTTGCCAATGAAGTTACAAAAGCCAATCCAGACGAAAAATAAAAACAGAAAGCCATCATGAACCAAAATAACATATTTTAAATGCTATAAAATACCAGTGTGGTGAGAAAAGTTTTTTTTTCAAAATGTTATAAAATTGAATGAGAAAAATAAATAAATATGAAAGACCAATGTAGCCAAAAAAAAATAAAGTTCAAGACTTTCTGACCCAAACCAGTGCATTATAATGAAACCATATTTGTTTGGACAAGTCTTACTGCCCTGCTATTTACCTCCTCTGTCTTTTTCTCTATTTCCTTTTCCTGCCAGATGTACAGACATGTTAAATCTTTTAGATTCCACTGAAGCTGTACGGCTGATTGTTTTCCCCCTTTTTCCTTCTTTTAGTCCATTTTCCTGTCCGTTTGCATTATCTTTTATTGAAGCCTCTCTCCTTTTATGCAGGCATTGTTTACTGAACTGATGCTCTCCTCCCGAGTCTATCCACAGAAAGACGTTTGTGGAAGGATCGGTGAACACAGTAAGTGCTGACCACTTGTGCTAGTTCAAGCAGAGAGAGGCAAATTTGCGGGTTTGGCTACAATAAAAGGCCATGCAACAGGATCCCAGTCCATGATTAATGAGTGTGCAAGACTTCTGTCATGCCACGTAGATGGGCAAAGTAATTAAAGAGCACTGTGCATCAAAATTATTCATCGTTCCAGATTTGGATGATATGCAAACTGGGCATAAAAGCCACAACTAAAGTGCTCATCCAGGTACGAGGACCACCAGCGATTTAGCCACAGCTGTGGGGCAAAGACTCTAGGCCAAGTCGTATCATGTTACCTTATATGAAAGTGAGCCCTTAGACTGAGCCTGAAGAAAAGAAAGTGCAAGGTGGGAGAAAGGTCCGCCACGTAACTTAAAACTCCATACAAACGTTACAAAAGGGGCTTGTGGGATCCGCTTAACCAGAAACTTGCACCAGTGAACTGGGAATCCCAGGAGTCAATCAGGCCATTCTTTTCAATAGCCCTTCCACGGATTAAAACTTTAAAGCGATCGATCAATGGCCTCATTGTTCCCTGAAAGTGTGATCCACCTCCAAGGTATCCAACATGAACCACTCAGAGGAGATACCATGTCAAAAAGTGGTCGTATCAATTGCAGGCGAAGTACAAAAATGTGGAAAAGCACGAGAATGGTTAAGGCAAAGCTGAATTATTACGCAGCAGAACTATATACATAACAAATAGTTTGATGTATCGAGGCGACAGGCTGAAGCGGCTGATGTGGCATCTAGGTGTAAATGTGCCCTGTGATAGACTGGCACCCTGTCTATGGTCGTTCCTGCGTTTCACATAATACGTAAAGGCGAATAAATCAATTTTGATCAAACTGTCAGACAGAATCTTATAACTCCAAGAGGATGATTTGTTGATGATTGATAACATGCCTGTTACATTGTATGTATTACCTATATATTAACATACATAAATGTAACTGATTTGCCAAGTTCACTGTGGTACCTGGAACGACAAAAACATTTTGTAACGACCTAAAAACTACAGGAATCTTTGCAAATAAATGGAACATTTGGAAATGGAAATACATGGCAATGAGAACAAATGACAAATGTTCAACAGAAAATAGGCCTCTATATGACATATCAGCACAAGCTACAATAAAACTGATGTATTGATAAACTGACGTGTTCATTTATATTATAATTACGTGATCATGTTTTCCTGTGTGGTATTCATGAAATAAATGCAACCAGTAAGAGAATCCTAACTATCAGGACAGTAGAGCGTGAGTAAAAGTGTCAAAATAAACAATATAGCATTTTATAGATAGTGGTGCAAACTAAGGACATGCTTAACTATTAATACGTATTAAATATCACAGTCACAGAGATGGATAACCGCTATAGGTAGTTTCTGAAGAAAGCTGCTTGTTCGAAAGAAAAGCAACCTGTAAATCCCATATTTAATTTCACATATCATTTATCCTCTGAGTTTTGGTATCGTTTCTGGTATTTAGCTCCTTTAAGCACGGGCAACATTACACAACTGGTGTACAGATTAGCTATAAAGACAGTAAAAAGCATAAATAATGATTTAATAACTCCATTCTGATCCACAAATTCCACAAATGTATTCATGCTAACGCTCAATTGGGTAAGCAGATGTCCTGTACAAGGCCTGTAGAACAGCTCTGCTTTAAAATATCGCGCAGTTATTATCAAAAGGAAGGTACCCATCCCATGTATGCAATACAGTAGTGCTACACGATCACTAACTTCAGTTTTACCTCTCAAAAATATAACAAATTACGCACAACGGTTGCTCTGGAAAGCATAAAGAAACATTTTTGGTCGATTATGTGGATTTAGCAATAGGACATTTTGTATGTTCTCACTGAATAGCGGTACAAAGTGTCCTGTAAGCATTAAAGCAATGCTCAAACCTGACTTTGTTTTATAGGAAACATATTTGGGAATTTTTAGCAATTGGAACTTGAGTTCTATAGGTTTTACATATCATGCAGGCATTTACTTTTCTGGAATTTAGCAGACGCCCTTATCCAGAGCGACTTACAATTCATGCAGTGGTGGGCTGTGGTGTCATAGTGGTTAACGTACTGGACTGTGGACCAGAAAGTCCAGGGTTCAAATCCCGCCTCTGCCGAGCTACAACAGTTAGGTCCCTGAGCAAGGCCCTTAACCCACAATTGCTTGGATTGTAATACTGTATGAATTGTAAGTCGCTCTGGATAAGGGTGTCTGCTAAATGAAGTTAAAAGTAAAAAAATAAAAAGTAACAGGTCTTCAATTTAAACAATTGTGGGTTAAAGGGCCTTGCTTAAGAACCTGTGGCACTTTGGCAGAATTGGGATTTGAAACCCTGGACCATCAGGTCTAGAGTCTAGTACCTTAACCGCTAGGCTACCACAGTCCCATTATAGTCTTTGTGTTAATTTTAATTGTACTTATCTGAACTGACCTCAACATATGTTGCACATTATGAAACATACATACTTAATCCATATACATACAGAAATACAAAATTACATAAAGAATTAATTCTTGAAATGTAAACAAAAATTCGTCATCTGAAAGGCAAGCCTTTGCGTTTTTATGTTTGTGTTTTTGTGATTAACAAGCAAGCTAGTTTTCACATATTTTTTTTAGAAATAAATTCTTTCACTGCTTAAAGCAATAAATAGTGCTCGTTTAGGGGTATGTTAGGGCCTGGAGGTATGGAGTCCAGCACAAATTGGTGATTCCCCTGATTCATCACCCACTAAACGGGGTAATTATGCAGTGACTCAGTAGTGGTGGTGCAAATAACGCTGTTGTACTTCAGAGCTCCAGAACCCAAAAATCCTGTTTTAATTAACTTTTTCTGATTTGTAGTTACAGGATATCCAAATTTAAGAGCAAGTGCCTGATTTCATAACATAATTTCCAATTTATAAAAAAGGGGCAACATGGTTGGCAATCAACGTGGGAGCGGGACGAGATTGTAGTTACTTTTTTTACTGTGTATAGTAAATATGTGTGTGGTGATTACATATTTCAATACATAAAAGTAAACTATGGAAAAGATGTCAAACTGGAAAACTAACTGTTCCTGGGCCACACAGAATACTCTAATGCTAAAAGGCTGGAGGAAACACACCCTGTTGTACCTATTGTTGCACAAAATAATCAAATCAAGTAAATTTACCACAATAATGGTATTATATTACGCAATAAGCTAACCATTACATAGGAAAAAAGTCAAACCTAAAATTAGCTACCAAAGGAAAGATTATGTAAACTCATAATGTAAATAATGATGAATTTCTATATAAATATAGAAAATTAATAGTTAAACACACATGGCAATCAACAATAGTACAATATATAAACAAATGCGCTGTATCAGATGACAGATGCTTAACAGTAAAAGTCTCGTTAGAAAATAATTGATCAGGGAAATGGCAAGAAATAAACAAACACATACTTAGATCCTTTCCCTCTGACTTCCAAAAAATAAATAAATGAGTAATAATAAATAAATAATAATACTAAAAATACAATGGTCTTAGAACTGGCACCCTTTAAAAGGTTTAGGGACACTAATATTGTATTTTTGTATTGGCGTTTTACTGTTTGAAACAAGGGCAATTCACCGCCAACAGCCTGAACTATGCAAAGCCAAAACAGCAAAGTTGAAAAGGTGTCAAAAGAAAAAAAAATGTATTTAGAGAGCGGTTCTGCAGGGCTGGCAAAACACAATATGGGTCTGATTGGGAAACAAAAGATGAAAAACTGTCTAGAAAGAACAAGCACAGCATTCACATTCACAGCCATGTACAGGTGAGAAGCAGTGCTGAAAGAAAAAGAGCGTAACGGAAAAAAATGTGACGATAATGAACTCGCAGGTTGAAAAACAGCAGCTATTTAAACCCTTTTAAAAGAGAACTGGGAAGTAATTAGGTTTCAGAGGAACAATACTTGGAGTGCTCTCTCTCTCTCTCTCTCACACTCATTTCTGCATCAGAAGGTAACAGAAGGGTAATTAAGGGGAGGTGTGAATTCCTCATCAGATGCATCTCTTTTCTGCACACCACCCCTTGTTTTCTGATTACAATGCACCTACTGCCTCGTTCTTTTTCCCAAATCATGCCATTTGTCCTCTGGCACCTTCCTCCTCGATTCAATTTTACATCCTGACTTATATCAAATTTGCCTACCTATTTGTAACCCTGAACTTGCCTTTAGTCTACCGTCAATTCCATTCATTCATTTGGGCAGCTACTGACGGGCTCATTAAGTAGTTCGTTAAGGCCCTAAGGGGTGGATATAGACGTCAGTGCTAACGAGATAAGCTCCATCTTTCTCTTTCTGAAGCAGCCATGGATAAAATTGTGATGGTGAGGCTCCAGTGAGCAGCGAATCGAGGGTGGCCAGATGAGCTTAAATTCCTCCCAAAACAATGAAAGCATTGTGCTATCAGGCTAGAGCCATGGCATGGATGCTTTACTACCAAGAGCTGACTTTATTTTAACAGCTATCCAACATTGATGCTTTACTTTACTTAACTTTCTTTTAATATGCGGTTTTCAAAATGCAGGAGAACATTATTTACTGTGGAAATGTCAAAGTCAAATGTATTTATATAGCGTTTTTTTACAATGGATTATTATTAAGTAGTTTTAAAATAATATATGATCTTAAAAGGCCAATCCCAAATTGAGCAAGCCTAGGGCGACAGTGGAAAGGAAAAACTCCCTGACTGTAGAAGGAAAAGCCTTGGCAGGACCAAGACTCAAAAAGTGACCCGTCCTCCATGGGTGGCCTAGATGTTAATTAAATAATGGCGTTGTAGTAATAGTGAAATTAAGTAAATAATACAATTTAAATCAATAAGATTAGTAATAAAATAAAATTCAGAATAAATGACAATAAATTTAAAATTTAGTCCTCAGCGGTAAGTTATTGAAGGCACATTGTCTCCTAAGAACTAAATGTTTAATTAAATTTTAAAATAAAATATATATTATAATATGTAAATATAACTATTTGGTTGTTATTATTACCTTTTAACAAACATTTTTACTTTGTGTATACTCTCTATATTCATTAGGCTTTTCACTCTATACTTTTAATGTGTAATGTGTTACCATATTTTCTTACAATTTTGTTTACTAAAGATGTGTTAGTTGATTTGCTTCTTCACTGTAATGGCTGTTGGTTTGACAAACACTACACAAGCTGATCATTGTTTCAGCAGATTTATTGCCAGCCATTTATATCATTTATACAAGTGATTTCCAAGCAAGCTCTCAAAAATAGTGTAATAAAATATAAAACACATTGTCTGGCCTGCGTTATGTATTTCATAGACATTTCAGTGTGTAAAAGCTGTAGCTATGCATGTAATAAGGCATGTATTTGCTCTATATCATCACTGCTTGCCCTGTTGGCAACACACCAAGAAAATACTTAAAAAAAATAATAAAGAGCGAAATAGTACCATTTGTGGGAATGCCTGCTAAAATAAGTAATTTAAAAACATTGTGTAAAGGTTTGGTCTTAACTAGTCAATTTGTGTATTGCCATTTTGTTCAATGAAAAGAAGTTAACACAATCTATTCAACGAACAATCTGAAATATGGCATATTTCAATTCTATGCAAAGAAAGTGTTTTCACTGAAAAAAGGAATGCAATTTTACCAGGTTGCCCAAGCATTGTGATAAACACCCCAGCCTCTATGGCACAACGGGCATTGTAAAGGAACATACGCAATTGTAAGATCTAGGAATGACATCATTTTTATGTTATAATGACAAACGTCTCTGGATTACACTAAAGCAAAATGGCTGCTCGTTATCCAGGGAAATTAGCTATATCAATTACCGATTAACTGAGCCCATGGTCTTTTAGAGCGTCTTTAGTAAAAATGATGTTTATCTTCTTTAAAAACTGTAACCTGGCAAAACTAAACTAACTGATTAATGGTTCCAGATTTTGTGAATTTTCAAATTATGTGGCAAGCCTGTATATTTACAACCAAAACAACTATTTTAATAATTTTAACACATTAATTCAAAGTCCATCTAAACCCAGCCCCGGGTCTAAGCAAGCCCTGTAACTTAAGGATGTAAGTTAGGATATTTAGGGCACATACACACACACACACACACACACACTCACGCACACACCTAGACACCAGGGACATGTTAGAGACACATATTTACCTAACACATGTCTTAGACTGAATAAACCTGAGAAATCCAACAAAGATATGGGGAGGACATGAAGACTGAACACAGAAAGAACCTTCCAGCTGTGAGGTGCCAGTCCTATCCACTGAGGCACCGTGCCACCTCGTGGTGCAGAATATGGCCCAGGAAAAACAAAATTGCCAGCACCCAAAAGGCCAAAAGGACCTGGCAAAGGAAAGCCCAAGGTTCTAGTATGGGACAGACTAAGTGTTTATAACTGACAGAACAGGGATTGTGTGTACATGTCCTTAAGTGCAGCCTTGCTAGAGGGCAAACGAGTTCCAGAGCCCAAGCTGCTTTCGCTGATGGCAGCATGCATCCCATGTGGGCATTAGTGAATCACTGAAGTTTGCTAAAGCTATGAAGATATGACAAAACCAAGCTTGTGTTATTTATCTTTATGTATCTGCCAGATAATCTCAGTAAAATCAGTCTATGCATATTAAAAAGAAATAAATTGGAAAGAAAATATTTGTTTTTCTCCTGTCTCAGCCGTACATTAACATTCTTTTTCACTTGATCTGGAACAGGGTCATGATCCATCGTAGGGCACATGCACTCACACACTTTACCCACTTTAAAGTAATAACTAAATCTGAATCTAATCTAAATCATGTCTTTGGACTGTAGCAGAAAACCAGAGTACTGGAAGTAAACCCACACATACAATGGGGACTCCACACGAATCTCGCAAGCTGACAAAATTCAAGGTTCCCCTAAATGATGAGCAGTTCTATATTGTGGCCTCAGATTCCGAGACCCTACTCCACATATGGGCAGCTGTTTTAAACATAACTTCAGATACAGTTACCTCAGTTTGGCTTTAACTAATGGCTGCATATTCCCAGAGTTGCTAGAGTAATTGTCTTTTGTCAGCAAAGCCAGGCGTCAAATCTCTCTCTCTCTCTCTCTCTCTCTCTCTCTCTCTCTCTCTC
>JAVSBV010139880.1:0-16412 GCA_033117975.1 Parotocinclus spilosoma | reverse complement strand
TCATCCCCACCGATGGCTCTGTAAGGGCGATCGGCGCGGACGACTACAAGCTCCGGGAGCGGGTAGGACCCTAACATAATTCATTCCTTTGCCTGCACATGACAAGATTTCAAATATTTATCAAAAATTACTACAGTCTCATACGTTCAAGCTTCATCAGTTCTTTCTTCTGCATCTTCTTTGCGATTCTTTTTTTAGTTTACTCTAACTGATACTATTGTTAAAATCATTACTAACTTTAATTCTTTCTTAGCTCAGCTTGATCCCATTTCTACATGGCATATTCAGTGCCGTGCTTCTGTCCTGGTCTGAACCTACCTGCCATGCAGTTAATCTCTCGTTGTCTACTGGCTGTGTTCCAGTCAGTTTAAAAACAGCTGCTGTTATTCCAGTTGTTAAGAAACCAGGCCTGGACAAAACTCTTATGAGTAATTTTAGGCCTATCTCAAACTTGCTCTAATCCTAACCTTACAGCACTAATTTGCTTGAAAAAGTTGTGCCGAACGAGCTTTAGTATTACTTGCACTCTTACTTGATCTCTCCGTTCCAACCATAGAACCAAGTCTGCCCTTCTATGTGTTGTCATTTATCTGTTACTGGCAGGTGATTCTGGCTATACTTCTGTCCTTTTACTTCTGGACCTGCCTTCGATATGGTAAACCATGGTATTTTTTTAAACCGGCTCTCAGAGATTGGTCTCTCTGGGACTGTACTTGCATGGTTTCACTCTTATCTGGCGGATAGGCAACACTTTATTTCTATAGGTGTCTCTGAAACTGGTGTACCTCAGGGATCTGTCCTTGGCCCTCTTCTTTTTATTATTTAGATTCTCCCCATTGGCAATATCATTTGCAGTTACATTTTCATTTTTACACTAATGACACTCAAATTTATCTGCGTTTTAAACCGTTTGATCCCTTTCCTCCTGGTAATTTTCCAGGTGTATTAATGAATTACATGCCTCGTTTACAGCTAACTTTTTACTGTCGAATGCTCAGTTTATTATGATTGGCTCAAAAACATCTGTCGCCACCCTCTCAAATCCTCAGTCCCCTCATCTCTTTTGAGACATATATTTAATCTCTGGCTAAATAAGCGTTCTCCCACCTCTGCAATATATCTCGTATTAACCCACTACTGCCCAATACGGCTGAGGAGACATTGGTGCATGCTTTTGTTACATGTACGGACTTCCTGCCAAGTCACTTCATTGTCTTCATATTGTAAAAAATTATTCTGCTTTATTGACTACCCATTTCAGTGCAAATTAAATATAAACTTATTCTTTTAACAAATCAAAGTAATTATATGAGTAATGGTATGAGTTTTGTCTATTTGTGAGCAAATTTTCAGCAAAACTTCTCAAATTTCACAGTCCTGTCCATACTTTGAGATCTACCATTTCCTTTTCTGAATATTAAAACGTTCTAAATACTTACTTGTTCAGTTGTCATTTTCCGCCTCCTCTTTTTGATTTTGTGTAGTTGTTTTCTTTATTCTTGACCACTGCGTTGTAAAGTGGCCTTGGGTATGTGAAAGGCACTATATAAGTGTAACTTATTATTATTATTATTATTACAGTAATTTTATCATGCTTCATGTAGCCCCTAAAACCCCCTTACCCATGATAATGCACACCCTACCCCCATGTGACCCATTAATACTAAATTCAGTTGCTGTTGGCTGGTTTTAAATTAAATGGTTTTAATTCAATTCAATTCGATTGAATTTTGATTTATATATCGCTTTTTACAATAGACACTGTCACAAAGCAGCTTTATATTGATACATAAACATTGTCACAACTTGGATTCGGTTGTCCCTAACAAGCAAGCCAAATGGCGACAGTGGCAAGTGGCAAAAACTCTCTGAGATTTAGAGGAAGAAACCTTGAGCGGAACCAGACTCAGAAGGGAAACCCATCCTCATTTGGTTAATAAACATAATTAACAACATATTATAATAAAACATTTAAATGAAAACAAGCAATATTTGTATGTAGAGACAATTTGTGTGTGTGTGTGTGTGTGTGTGTGTGTGTGTGTGTGTGTGTGTGTGTGTGTGTGTGTGTGTGTGTGTGTGTGTGTGGACAGTTTTACAATGGCTGTGAACATGGCTACTCAGTTTAGGCTGTATAACCACTACCATACATTTTATAATATTATCACCCCATGCATACATTTGGTTAGCCAGTGAGTTAATTTCTAAGAGTTATAATACAAACTAGGCATAAAATCAAACTAAATAAAGACTAATGTAATGTAAAAAAATATATTTTTATTAGCACAGCCTGTACACAGGTATAACATTGAATCACTATTGCAAAAATGATGTGCATAGTCGGGTTGGATTATGCATTCCTTGGCTATGTAATGCATTAAATTTTTTTAACACTACAGTGCACACATACATATATTGTTCTTAGTGAGACTCCTAATTTATTTTTTCTTTGAAATGCATGAGAGCAAACATATACACGGAAATGTGCATTGTTTTGCATTGTTTCAATGTCAGAAATAATAACAGGAATGTATTTAACTGAATGTAAAGGCAATAATTGTGAGAATGCTGAACTGGACAAAATGTCTGAGTGTGTCAGCAGTCTAGCAGTCAATTTTTACCCCCTCTTGTGGCAAGAAATAGTGTCTGCTCGGACCACACCTGTAATCATTTATATATCTGGCTGAGACATGACTGCATGCCCAGTTTTGCATGCAGTATTTATTTCTTTGTTTATTCATATTTGTGTCACTAAGTATATTTTATTAACAGAGACCCTATTTCCATTTTTTCCAATGGCCAAATTCCCAACCTTGTTCCTGTATATTTAAAACTAGTGACGTGGACATGGATCCTAAGTGGATAAGATACCGGACTATGGACCGGAAGGTTCAGGGTTCAAATCGCTACTCTTCCAAGCTGCCACTGTTGGGTACTTGGCCAAGGCCCTTAGCCCACAATTACTTGGACTGTAAGACTATGTCAATTGTAAGTCGCTCTGGATAAGAGCATCTGGTAAATGTTAATGATGCATCAAAATATCTTTTTGTTACACTTACCTGAAAACCAAAACCAAAATGCATGTTTGGTTGGGGTTTTGTTTTTTGTTTAGTTTTTTTCTTTTGTTTCTGTTTCATGAATAATACATTGGACGGCATGGTGGAACAGCAATTAGTGCAGTCACCACACTGGAGTTTGCATGTCCTCCCTGTGACTGCATGGGTTTTCTCTGTGTAATCGGATTTCCTCCCACATTCCAAAGACATGAATATTATGGTAACTGGTGTTTCTAAAGTTCACTTAAATTGGGTTACACTGTGATTGTTACCTCTGTTTTAGCCCTGATTCTCAGTATGGCCTAGTAGATTGTAGGCCCAAGTCTGCAGATTTTTCTGGGTCGACAGTTGAAGAGAGAATCAAGTATTGTGTGAGGGGCACAGACATTTTTGTCCTCCCCATTACTTTTCAGACCAATCTAAGCATAATTTTTTTTTTTTTTTTACTTAACTCTGAGCATAATTAAGTACTGTAAATTGGTCAGGGATTTAATCTGAATGCTCAACAGCCAATGTCTTTGTGCTGTCAACAGTCTTTATGCATCATGCTGATAAGTGTTTTTCACGTGTGCAGTGGTCCTGAACAATTAAGGACAAAGTAGTTGAGTTGTGGCAGGAGCACGAGTGCCTGGACAGTGTAAGTTACAGGAACTATCATAACTGCACAGATAAAGAGAAAAACTGGGCTTTGAACTGACCAGGTGGGTTAAAAATGCAAGATCACTGTATAACTACTAGATTGGTAGCTAGCTCTGGGTAGAATTTTTTTTGTGTGTGGACAAAGAGACTAAAATACAGTGCTGTAACTATGTGTGCATGAATAGTTGCCTAGGTAGTTGTTGCTATAATATAAGATAAGATAAGATAAGATAATCATAATAATAGTGTGCATACGTGTATCAAAACTGTTGTACCTCCATGTTTACGCTGGGTATCTTAGGTAAGACGAGGCTCCTGTTTTTTATGGCGCGTTCAGCGTCTTTTGGAACACTTTTAAGTATATAAATCCAGCGCAGTGCTAACGGCAGGATGTCACAACCTTCAAATGAAAATAGCTTGGCATTTCTAGGTATATGTAGGTCAAAACGGGCTGGTGCTTCTATTGAAAGGAAATTGTTACCGTGTGGACCTGCTTTTTTGGTGGAAGGTATTCTTAGTATTAAAGTATAATCAGTATGAAATTTCCGGTTTGTGTAAAAGCAATAGAACACTTAAGGCTGTGCTATCGCGAAAAAAAATACCAATCAGGCATAACATTATGACCACATCCTTGTTTCCACACTCTGTTGTCCATTTGATCAGTTTCACTTTCACGCACCATATAGAAGCACTTTGTAGTTCTAGAATTACAGACTGAACCCAGGGTCAAAGTCAGTGCATAAGATTAAACAATGTTTTATCACATTTTGTCCTTGCTGTGTTTAAGAGACTTCTCCAATGGCTACCTAGTGGCAGAAATCTTCTCCTGTTACTACCCAGAGGATTTTTCCATGCACTCCTTTGATAACGGTGTATCGCTGGGTACAAAGCAGAGCAATTGGGGTCAGATTGAGAAGGTCAGTGCCACAAAAATCTCACTGTTAGAGTCAAGATTTCAGACTAAGATTTATAACATCATTGGAACAAATGATCACCTTATGGATGTGCAAACTGGTTAATGTGGAATTACACAAATTGTTTTGGCCATTGCATAAGAAAATCTGTTTACTGTATATTTCCAGATTCTCTTATATTATTATGTATAGTATGTATGTAGTACCAGTGCATACTATCATTTAAAATATTTAGACCATTAAAACATGACTTTTTCATGTCATGTTAGTCATTGTTTTTGCAGAGCAGTAGATTCTTTTTAAAAGTGCAATACTAGATAAAGTCTAGTTTTAGTTGAAATTCCCTGTCAGTTACAGGCCAGAACTTAATATACATTTTAGGTGCAGTGTATTTTCCACTCTGTAGAAAAATGGTATGTGTTTTAAGTGTTGTGTTGATTCCCTATCCACCATCAAATGCTATAAAACTGCATCAATAGTTCAAGTTTCAGCTCAATCTGTAGTGAGTTGACATTAATGTGAAGAACATTTTATACCCCCATAACAGCCCCCCAGTAGAATACCAGGATAATTACTTTGGTTGTAAGTTGGGTGGACAATGGAAATAGTCCCTTTATATATTTGTTGAGTCATGTGAGAGGATTCTCATGGTGTGCGTCCATTCCTTTTACCATTCCAGTGCTCTTTTTTGGTAAGCTAGTGGGGGCAGCTGTAGTTATGATTAGAGCTATGGTTCTTTTTGATGAAAGGTAAATGCTTCCTTAAAAGATTTCACAGATGAGGCTGATGTAATAAGATGTTGTAATTACATGTGACATTTCTTTCTGAATGAAAGGTGTTGGAGAAGCGGAGCCTCAGTCTGACGAAGGGGGCCATAAGTGGCACCATTCACTGCAAACCTGGAGCAGCAGAGGCTCTTGTTCAGGAGATTTATACGCTGTTGACTAATCGAAGGCAAGCCTCATGCTTTCATACTTTGTGCCATTAAACAAATTCCAGTTCACACTAATTGACATTTTATATATGTATAATGTCATTTTATGCAATTTAACAATACCACTTTGGCATATAGTGTTTGCACTTTAAATTTGAAAGGCTAAGTCTTGAATCCACTACAGAAATACTCAGTGTCATTATAAAATGTAACACTGCACTTTGCAGTGTAATTAAATTTGTTATCACAATGCGAAGCCTTTTTCAGGTTTGAAGTACGTGTTTTTTTTTGGCTACACTTGTGCTGCTAGTGTCTTACTTCTCACAATAGGATTAAAAGTGCCCATGAGGAGGGGCTAGACTTTACTGATCACGATTACCAAGAGCAGCTACCCATGATGGCTCGAGCCACAGCATCTAAATCCATAAAGAACAACCTGCGACTTAGTGAGGAAATATCCGAACACAACATCAGCATCAACCAGAGAAAAATCCAGAACATCATCCACTGGCATGTTGAGTCTAGGAGAGAGGAGAGAAGTCAAAATCCCTGTAAACAATGCACACACACACACACACACACACACACACACACACACACACACACACACACACACACACACAGTGATTGTGATTATTCATTTAATTACTTAGCGTACTGTATGCCATCTAAAATCACGTTAGATTTTTGGTATAAAACATGAATGATTTGTTTATATACAGATTTGGGTGTTCTGCTGTTATTTTTAATATTATGATTTGTGTGCGCATTTATGCGCATGTGTATGTGGCCTGAGTTATGATTTAACACTACTTTTTTATGTTTGTTTGCTTTTTTGTGTTTGATTCTTTTTCTGTTCTTCTCTAACAGACCGCTTTAATGTAAAGCCCAGGTTGGGAGAACAGGCTTTGCGCTTACCACCAGCACAAATTCACAACACAACCAGTAAGATTGCTACACATAACTGAGAAATAGCAGAACTACTTATACTTCAATAAAATTGCAGTGAGACTGTAGTAAAAGTTGTACTAAGAGTAATTACAGTACTAACGGTACTGCTGAGATATACAAACAGTAGTTCTGAGATTTTAATATTAGTTCTCCTAAGACTTTAAACATTATCTCTGTAATACTATCACTACTGAAAAAAATGGCTTGTTAATACAATTAATGCAGAGACTAATACCAGTGCTGCTGGGAATTTTAATATAAATTGCATCAAAACAATACTACTAAAACTCTTGAATAGGAAGCTGCGTTAGTGATGTTGTGACTGAAAAAGCAGTACTACCAATACTGTACTCAAATCAGTAGTACTAATGGTTCAATAATAGTACTAACACTATAATGACAGTATTACTGAGACACTAAAACTGTAGTAAGAGACTACTGCGTTTTACACAACTTCTGGCACTCTAATAACAGTATTAGTACAACCCCAAATAAGAAAATGTTGGATAAGGCATGATAAATGCAAATAAAAAAATATATAGTTATTTACATGTACATTACTTTGGCAGACAAGATACAATATTTCATGTTCATGATACCTCATTTTATTTTGTAATAAACATCTATTCTTACATTTCAGACCTGCAACATAAGTTGTGACTTGTAATTTTTGGTAATTTAAGATAAAATGCCTAATAAGTATGTTATTTAAAACAGGTGATTATAATCATGATTTGGCACAAAAGCAGCATTTAGGAAAGGCTGAGACTTCGCAGAGTAAAATGGACAGAGAATTTGAAGCTTGTTAACAGATATGTGAGAAAATTAATGAAAATTTAAAAATAGTGTTACTCAAATTGGATTGGATAGACTGGAAGGGGTTGGCATATTTATTCTTCTACAGAAGATTCTATAGCCTCTTACCTGAACTGAAGACCTATGAGCTAATGGTCCAAGTGACCATGACATGCCCAAAACTAGGGTTTGTGGTTTTATGGGGCTATGTCCGTGCCTTTAGCAAAATTAACTTGTGTAATAGCAGCATTAATGCAGAAAAGTACACTGAGAATTTAAAAACAAGCCAAAATCAGAAAAAAAGTTAGGACTGAAGTATGAAAATCCATTTTTCCAGTCTTTGTTTTTGCTTTTAAACATTTCAGTAAGTTTCTCATGAATTTGTTGGCAAACTGTAGATCCTCTGCCCACCTTTGCTCCTCAGTGACTCAGCCTTTTGTGGATATTGGTTTTATACGTCTTAACCGTCCCTGAACTTTTTCTGTTTCTGAGTTGTTGGTTTTCAATAATAGTAACCCTGGGGTTGTCATAAAAGTACAACTGAGAATCTAATAACAGTACTAATTACTCCAATTACAGTATCACTGAGACTAAAATAAAAGTTATACTGATACCCCATTAACAGTATTACTAATACTCTATTAACAGTTTTAATGATACTCTATTATCAGTACTACTGATACTGTATTAAAAGTACCACTGAGATGATATAAACAGTTTTTAATGATACTCTGTTAACAGTTTCAATTATACAGTACCACTTATAGTCTATTAACATTACTACTGAGATTCTATTAACAGTTCTACTGATACCCCATTAACAGTATTACTGGTACTCTATTAACAGTACTACTGATACTTCTACTGACCATCCAATAACAGTACCATAAAGACTCTATTAACAGTTTTAATGATACACTAATAACTGTACCAATGAGACTTTTGGTACCAGAAGGTTCTTCCAAGCTGCCACTGTTGGGTCTTTGAGAAAGCCCTATTGCTTGGACTGTATCAACTGTAAGTTGCCTTGGATAAGAGCATCTGGTAGTGCTCCATTAACAGTACTACTAAGACTTTAATAATAGTACTACTGGAACTCCAAAGACAGTGTTTCTGGGAAACAGGCTATTATTGAAGTTTATTTATTTTTTGTTATTACTATTATTATTATTATTATTATTATTATTATTATTATTATTATCACCATCTGTGATGGAAATGCATATGAAGGCAAAGAGTCACTAACTTTAAAACATTGTGTGTGTGTTTACAGAATTGTGATTCATGGAATTCAGCAAGAAGCATGGATACATATAATGCTGCACTGTATTGTTATGTCATTTGCTTTTTATTAAATGTAATGATACCATAAACATTGGTTCTTGAATGTTTGTGAACCCTGTAGAATTTAGTTTCAGAATAAATCCTAAAACAACATCAGTGATGTATTCATGAAGATTCTCAGAATACTTTTAAAAAGCTTGTGAAAACTCTTAGCTATGTGTTTAAATTTACGAGTGATTCACAAGTGATCTGAGAGAGCAACTCTGACCAACGCAAAAACAAGATGAGGAGGCATAGGTATGACACATTTTTTTTAAATACTGTGATTGGATGTCACCCAAATCGCTTTAATCTCTCTCTTTCCCTCTCTTTCTCTCTCTCTCTCTCTCTCTCTCTCTCTCTCTCTCTCTCTCTCTTTCTCTCTCTCACAGACACACTCCTAATTGGGAAATACTCTATAGCCTATTTTTAGCCCTTGAATTAAAAGGCAGAGGCTATTTCTGCGTATTTTATTACATTTATTTGCTTTAATTTATTGACAGTTTAATTACCAAGCTGGTAATTTTTGTAGCATACTTGATTTATTGGCTAACATATGAACTGGAGAAAACGTAGCTCCGCTCTTTTAGGTATCTATTGGCGCCATGTCTATTTAACTGCTTGTGTTGGTTCGTGTAGACTTTGAGCATTACTACATTGTTGCACTGGGTAGAAGTTGTTAGCAAATTTCTAATAACATCAGCCACAAACATTATTCTTGCACAATCGAATTTGTAGCGTTTAGATAACTCACTGCTGGAAAATGCTCTGCTGCCTTGTCGTCTTTCCTCCATTTTGTCTTCTGCTTAAGAGAAATCCTTAACCCCATTAAAGTAATCCTCCTAACATTTTTTTTTAACCTTAGGATCACTATCAGGGGTTAAAATGCTTTATGACTAGGATCTACTCCGAACTTTGAAGGACAAAAGTCCATAATTCTAAGGTTTTTCTAAGAATTGTGTCACTAGGAACTTCTCTCAGCACTGAAAATCTTTATGAATTTGGCCCCTGATTGTATTTACACAAACTAGATAAGAAGTGAACCAACTGAGCGGTTGTGACATTGATATTAAACTTAATAATTTATTTATTAATATTGTAAATAAGTGAGGGGCAAATGTGTGTGAACATTGTACTGCACATTGACTTTTTAGCAGGACAGAATTTTAGCTTAAAGTCTGCGATGTTGGTGGATTTGCTTGCATGATTGCCCACTTACATTTACATTTACATTTACAGTATTTAGCAGACGCCCTTATCCAGAGAGACTTACAACTGATACAGTCTTACAATCCAAGCCATTGTGGGTTAAGAGCCTTGCTCAAGGGCCCAACTGTGGCAGCTTGGCACTTCAGGTCTTTCCCCAGCATTTATTTTTAATTTAAATAGGGGTAGACAGGGTTATAATTATAATGATATGAGAATGAGTCTTTGTTCCATCAATGAGGTCAAGTATTATTGGCCTGGATGCAGCAAAATAGGCCCTTAAGTAAAATATTACCATCACCACGTTTCATTGGTAGGATAAGTTTTAATACTGGAATGCAATGATTTTTCTTATCCAGACTCTTCTGCCCACTGCATTTAAACCAAACACACATTTATCGATGACATTTCTGAATGTGCAATTGCAATTAATTTAAGTATTTCATAATCTACAATCCAGGATATAATCAAAAGATTCAGATATTCTGGATAAATCTCTGCAGGTAAGCGACAAGGCTGAAAACCAACATTGCATGCCCATGACCTGCGATCCCTCAGGCAGCACTGCATTAAAAACCCAAATCATTCTGTAATAAATATTACGGCATGGGCTCAGGAGCACTTCAGAAAACCATTGTCAGTGAACACAGTTTATTTCTCCACCTACAAGTGCAAGTTAAATCTCCGCTATGCAAAGCGAAAGCCATATATCAATGCCATCTGAGCATTCATCTGAGATGGACTGACAAGTGAATAAGTGTCCTGTGGTTTCTGCCGAAATGTACCGAAATTAATGCCGAAATGTACATACACGCTTTGGAGCAACATATACTGCCATCCAAGCAACATAGTTATTTTTCTTCGTAGTAAAAAGGTTTGTGTACTAGTCTGACCCATTGAAAATGTGTGCCGTATTATGAAGAGCAAATATTACAATGGAGACCCCGGACTGTTGAGCCACAAGAAAAAATGGGAAATAATTCCACCTATAAAGCTTTAGCAAGTCAGTTTAGCAACCTGAACCCAGCCAGACAGCCACTAACAATCATGCCACAGTCAAAATCCCTAAAATCACACTGCAACCCTATTCCAGTGGTTGATCTGGACATTATCTGCTGGATCTGTGATAAGCATCTCAGCATAATCATGAACCGCATCTCAGGATGAAAAACATATTGAACCTTGAGGAGGATGGCCTACTGGACATAGGAAAAAAATGTAGCCTGGTCTGTTACATCGCTGATTTCTGCTATGACACAGCAGGGTCAGATTTTGGCACTAGTAGCAGCAATCTGTAGACCTAAAGTGCCTTGTGTCAACAATGGTATAATAGATGGTATAATAGTGTAGGTAATATTTTCTTGGCACACTGTAGTCCTGTTAACACATCAGCAAAGGTGTCTGGTAGCATTGCTAATGCTTAGTTTTTTTTTTTATTGTCACTTAGTGTCAAGTTAGTGTCAAGTTTAATCTCTAGAGGATATAGTCTCTCATAAATAAGGGTTTCTTTCAAATCGTTTTACAGTGTTTAGTAGACACTCCTGCATAGATATTACTTGCAGTATTGTTCCCTAAGTTATTGATCAAGTTATTGATCATATGTGTAGCATATAATTGAGTGCAATCTATTCTATTAAACAAAATCATATAAATTAATTCAAGTAGTAACAATATTGTACACCAACCTTAGGCTAAAATGATTATTGGTTACATGAAGCTGAAGTGCAAAAACAAAAATAGAAAGACTAACAGCTTAAAGAAGATATTAAACAGGGCAGGGGTAACATTAAAGCACTTTTTGAAATAGAATTAAAGTTTTTGTGGCTGATATTGGTCTGTTTGTGCGTGTAACGTGACATGTTAACAAGAAAGAAGATTTGAAAGGAAGATGAATGAACCCGGCTTATGGAGGAAAATGTTTGGTCCCACAAGGCAATGACTCAAAACCGCCCACAAAACAATGTACTAATTAAAGGATAGGAAGTTGATGCTATTGAGTGACCCCTTACGCAAATCTGAAAATTTGGATGCCTCATTGCTGTAACTCCTAAAATCCTTAAGTTGCAGGCCTGCCATAAAATAGAGCTTTGTGTGATCTGTTGTTTTAAAATAGGCTTTCAAATACTATTTTCTTTTAAGTGAAAAGTTACTAGGCATGGCAAGTTATGATATAACACAGCCCAGTGTGTGTATGAAAAAGCAGCACTATGTCTTGGATATGCTTAGAGTGTGTTATCACCTTTGACTAATGTTGCAAGGGTATATTTTAACGATTAGTAATTTGTTTGGGTCATATTAGTGCTAATATAACAAGAATATGAACCCAAAGACTAATAATAAGTCTAACACCTAATTTAAACAGATCACTAATTCTAATCCTAACACTTATCTTAATGGTAGGACTAATATTAAACCTACTGTAATCGTCATTGGGGTAAACACACCTTCACTGTAGGTTCATAAGGAGTGGAGTTCAAGGCAACTTTGAACTTGGAACAGGATGCAAATACATTTACACATGTAAGAAAATAAAATGGTCCTAACAAAATAAACTAAATAAATTGTCCTTTGGGTTGAAAAAGTTGAGTTGTTGTGTTTCTTAAATTTATACAAAGTTCCTTTCCCAATCCCTGCTAAGTGTACGTCAGTCAAGTCAAATTAGTCAGTGTCACTTTTAAAGTGATAACCAGTGGTATGACTGGTTCAATCCTACCGCAAAGCAGCCAGCTTCTTCATTGGACAGGATTCAGTGTTCAAACATCAGCTGGGCTGGCTCGCCAGAGATTTTTAAATCCAATCCAACCACAAACTTGACCGGGATACGGTTGAAACAAGGAAACTTTGCGCTTCATCCACAGTATAAATTTTCACAGTTCTGTGGAATATTTGATGCTGACAAAGTAGTAGATTATTAAATAAGCAAAGTTATGGAATTAATATAAAATTTGTATGGACAAAATAATTTGGTTGATTTTTTCTCTGAGAGAGACAAAACTCACGCCTGTGACGCACGAACATTGTAAAACGTAAACGTAGCAATGGTTATCTGTATTCATAGACCAAATTGTTTTGCTAAAAGCTGAGCTAGGAGACACTTGCAGGTGTTTTGAGACCGAATTAAAATATTGTGAATCAGAGGGTCCAGCTAACATTGGGCAGGATACTGTTTTTCTATGCCAGTAACCATGGAAAATTTGATAAATTCTGTGCAGAAGGTGTCTAAAAGTAATGAATGTATGACACCTGTTGGTCAAATATAATTTGTGTTCAAGATAATACGAATTGAATTAATTGGTTAAGCGTTCTCCTGAGGGATGTGCTTAGATTTTATCAGAGGCTTTTAAAATAGGGCCTCCGAGTCCAGAAGAATGGGATTTTACCTTCTCCTGTTTTGGAATGAAGTATTCCTCATATGTTGGTTTGGTTCATGAGTTTAACCAAATAAATATTTATTTCTCCTCAGATTTCGGCCTAGGTTATTTGAGTGAAAATGATTCTGTCAGCCTTGCAAACCCCACGACAGTTCAAACAGAAACAGCTAAATATGGCACATGCAAAAAAATGTTGTCCCTCTCCCTCATTCCTAACTTAATCAGTTAGAGTGCATCTTAAGACATTAGTCTTCCAAAATAAAAGTACCTAATTGCAACTTCTATGACTTATCAATATTTATCTTTTTTTTTTTTTCAATCCTATTTATCAGCTGGGTTACACAAGCAAGAATGTTAACTCTAATATTCGTTTTATATGAAATACCAATCTTAATCTGAAGCCTTTACCTAACATTAACCTAACATTAATGATAACCGTCAAAATAATATTATTTCTAACACTAATCAGCCTTAACACTAAACTTCAATCTCACACTTAATCTAACTTTGTTCTTAATTCTAACAGTAATCAATTAAACACTATTCTTAACACTAAAACTACTCCTTACCCAAACACTAATTTGAACCCTAAAACTAATTTTAACCGTAAACCATACATGAATTATAACTATCATACTAAGGTTTACTGTAATACAAATTTTAAACAAATACAATTACTGTATCAATAACACATATAATATCTTAACCTTAATACTAATCCAAACCTTAATCCCTAAAACTAATCTAATTTCTAATATTAACTGTTAAAGGTAACACAACCTATGAACAAATAAAAAGTTCAACATTCTGTCTTCTGTTATACAAGTACAGCTTGCTCATAACCTCTAAGTTTTATTTATCTCATAGATGACCTTCCTCTTCCCTCGATTCATATGTCCAAAATAACCCATTCAGTTTAGTTACCTGCCCTTTGAATGAAAAGTGAATTAAAAACATTTTATGAGAGCTGAATTACTTAACTTACTAGATATACTAATTTTCACTCATACTTGTTTCAGATAGCAGAAGACAAATGGCTATTTCTTAGTTTTCACATGAGTACCTTATACAACACAACAGTGAACTAATTCCTGTGTTCTACATCGTGGGATGACACGTTTCCAAATTTACTTTAGGAATCCCAAGTTAGCAATGTATGAACACCTGAATTTAACTAAGAAAATAGGTAAGAGCCTTCCATTGGATAATTACTCTATGGGTGGTTATGTTTCAGAAAACATCTAAGGAGACTTTCGAAATTACAAAAATTGGATTAATAACTGCCCAATGCATTATTTAAAAGTCGAATTCAGGCTCTGTAGCATTTGACAATTCAACAATTCAATCATTGACATCTGACAATTCAATCTTGCCTTTGCTGTGAAGCAACACTGCTCCAACTGCAACATCTGTGGGCAAACGTGGCCCAGGTTACCTAAGAACCTGCTTGTCTCCAATTCCTATATAAATTGAATCTTCTTGTATACAGGCTAGAGGCATTTTCAGTTTTTTTAGTTTGTTTGTACAGCACAGTATTGTACTAAATAAGTTACATATTGATTTTTTTAAATGTTTGAGTTTAATTCTTGGTCAAGAACTAGTAATGGACAGTCACATAATGTTTCATTAAATGGTGTGTCTACTGAAGATAAAATAAAGAACTTTGGAGCAATTTAGCAATAAACATGATCAGACATGCATTCCAACTCTGGAAAAGTGAGTCAAAATATTCACACACCTTTTAACTCCTTTAAGCAGGTAATTCATTATGATTAACTATATATCATTAATTTACGGTATGCTTGTCAGATCTGTATAGGAAACATGGGTTCTATAATATGTTGTTTTGCTGTACGTGTTGATTTGTATTGCATATATATTACATATTACATATTGTGTAATCACGGTCAGTAAATAATAGCAAAGACATCATCAATCGGCATTAGGACATACACAGAGCAGGCATAACATTATGACCACCTCCTGGTTTTTACTTTATTTGTCCATTTTAGATTTGAGATTAAATTCACCTCTTAAGTTTGTACTGCTTTCATGAACAGAATATGGGTCTCTGTCAGTTTGTTAGTTTGTCTTCACCCACAATCTAATTGACAAGCAAAAAGCATGAATCTAAAAATGTATTGTGTAAACAATCTACATGACTGTGTTAAATATCTCCCGTGGGCTGGGAGAAACCCCCGGCTTAGTTCCATCATGAACATGACTCCTTTCCAGTGTGTTATAGGTTATCAATCCCCAATCGTGTCATGGATGGTGGAACCCTCTGACATTCCTGCGATCGATAAGTGGATGGAGTGAGGAGGTATGGGAAGAGACTCACTAGCATAATAATACGGAATCGCAAGGAGCAAGCCGATAAGCATCGAAGCTTGACTTACGCCCCAGTGGACTGTGTATGTAAACCCATGTGGACACATGGAGGACATGCAGATTCCACACAACAAAGACACAAACCACGCCATCTAGAGATTGAACCCAGCATCTTCTTGCTGTGAGGTGATAGTGCTACCCACCTAGCCACCACACTATATAATATTGTTGCTCACAGCTGGCCGCCGCTCCACACTTTAAATGCATCCACTAGTCAAATATTTCATTCTATCATGTTCTTTTCTGCTTAATCCTGAACAAAGTTGAAGGAGAGCCGGTGCCTAACCGGCGGCATAGTTTGCCAACTAGTCAAATCAGTCAGCTCTTTTTTTCAGGTGAAACAGTGAAATGACAAAAATATCTTACAAATCCAAATGGTCAGCACTCAAATAGCTCAAAACAATAGCTCAAAATATAGTGTAGTATCATACCCAGGTATGATTTTCTTTTTTGGTCGGGTTATGAAAGTGGCCACGCAAAACCCACCTCTGATGCTACCTGCTAAAACACACTGCTGACGTTATGTGCTCAGCATACTGCTGATGTTATGTGCTAAAAGACACTGAGGAAGCTATGTTCTAAAACACACTGCTGATGCTACAGGCTGAAACACATATTTAATTCATTTTGTTAAAGGTTTGTATGTGATTCTGCCTATGCCCATGTGTAAAGCTAATGTTGCTCACGTAAATGTGTGTCACTGTTTCTTGGAGAGGCAACACATCAGTCAGTTCCCATGGAAACGAGCCACAGAGAGGCATGTAATATAGATGGCAGTGCTCAATGAGCTTCACAAGGTACACACACACATGCATATATATACATATATATA
>JAVSBV010139871.1:0-16413 GCA_033117975.1 Parotocinclus spilosoma | reverse complement strand
ACACACACACACACACACACACACACACAGAGACACACACACACACACACACACACACACACACACACACACACACAGAGTCTAAAACCAGCATTTTTAAAAGTCATCAGGTTGACAGGTCAGGTTGCACTGTTTGTTAAGCAGTTGATAAATGGATTGACAATAAAAATTTCAGGTCTCTCCAGAGATTTTTGATTGGGTTCATGTCAGGGCTCTGGCTGGGTGACTTAAGGATGTTCACAAGCTCTTGTGATGTCTTGGTTGTGTGAGCTCTGAAGCTTGCAAAATGTCGTTTTTTCTTTTACATAAATTTACAAACAATTAGCTTTCACTTCCACATTATGGAAATTGAGTGTAGATTAATGCGGGATAAACTTTTTTTCCCCGTCTTTTTTTTAGTGTATCACAAGGTCTGAACATAACGAAAAAGCGAAAGAAGTAAAAGTATCACATCTCTGCACTGTTATACCTCAATTACAAAATAATGAGTACAAAATATTTCTGGTAATACATGGCCTGGCCTCACAGGATCTGGGTAAACAAAACAAGTTTACTTTGTTAACAAGGGTAAGGACTTCTGTTTGTTCCTAGAAATAAAAATAAAAATAACATCAGTGGGAAGAGCATTGTCATACCTATCCCGACAGCTATGGAATAACCTCTCTACCTTTATTCGGCTTTTAGACACAGTTCTAATTTACACGTCTAGATTAAAAACATAATTACTTACCAGTTCCGGCTCTCTTATCTCTACTAAGACCACACTGGAGAATCTCAAATCCTCCTCTCCTTTTCCAGTTTACTGAGGATGCCATGACACTAAAACTCTTACCTGCTATAGACATGAGAACTTTTGCTGACTGCATTTGAAATGGACAAAATACTGCCCAGA
Source organism: Parotocinclus spilosoma (assembly GCA_033117975.1). NCBI lineage: Eukaryota > Metazoa > Chordata > Actinopteri > Siluriformes > Loricariidae > Parotocinclus > Parotocinclus spilosoma. The sequence goes on along the minus strand of JAVSBV010139871.1, from coordinate 15,521 downwards.
GCTTCATGTTTATTTGCTATTTCAGTATTATTATTTGTTTTATTGACTATACCTCTTGCCACCCTTCCTCACAACTTATCTCATCAAACTGGACCTGTAACACCACTGAAACCCCCACTTCTCCCTCCCTGCACACCTTCAGTGCAGACCAGGTTAGAGGTGAGCAGAGGAGAATCTATACAAGGAAGGCAGATGGACCAGACAGCGTATGTCCTAGACTGCTAAAGTCCTGTGCCGCTGAGCTGAGGGAACCCTTATAGGACATCTTCAACCTGAGTCTGCACTTGGGCAGGGTTCCCACACTGCCGAAAACATTATACCTCGTCCCAGTACCTAAGAAGGGCTGACCCAGTGAGCTCAATGACTACAGGCCGGTCGCTTTAACATCACATGTCATGAAGACACTGGAACACCTACTTCTTCGCCTCAGGTTCAACCCCAGGTTCAACACGCAATGGACCCCCTGCAGTTTGCGTACAGGGAGAAAGTTGGAGTTGAAGATGCCATGTTATACTTCCTCCATTGGCCCCACTCTCATCTGGATAAGGGGGCATTTAACACTATTTAGCCCCTTCACCTGTTCTCCTTTTTGACTTATTGACTACCTCACAGGTAGACCTCAGTATGTCAGGCTGAAGGACTGTATGTCTAAGACTGTGGCCAGCAGCACAGGAGCACCACAGGGGACTGTACTTTCCCCTTCCTCTTTACACTATACACTTCAGACTTCAAGTACTACACTGTGATGTGCCACAAGCAGAAGTTTTTGGATGATACTGCTATCATGGCTTGTGTAATGGGAGGGCAGGAGACAGAGTATAGGAAACTGGTGGAGGACTTTGTGGAATGGTGCCATAGGAACAACCTGCTCCTAAAAAACTACCAGGAATATAGAGTTGATGCTAGACTTGATGCCAGGCCAATCTCACAGCCAGTGTCTATTGAGGGTGTGGAAGTAGACATTCAGAGTTAGGACCTACATGTATCTGGGACTGCATCTGGATGATAGTTTGGACTGGTCAGCCAACTCAGACATCCTGTACAGGAAGTGGCAGAGCCGGCTTTACTGTCTGTCGGCTGTACTGTGAATACTGCTACTGGCTGATAAATTTCCTGGGATCAATAAAGTATCATGGTGTGAATATTTTTCAAAACAATTCAGGAATACTGATGCATTTGACCACAATACATGTTTCCACTGTGTGATGGTTTGTCCCAGGTAACCATCCAGGCTAATATTTATACTATATTATAATATACTATATTATACTATATTTTATCTTTGGTGTGGTGTCATTAGCTCAGCTCAGCTACCCCTAAAATGTAAAAAAAAAATAATGTACAGTTGCGTTTACATTTCATTGACAACAAATATGTTAGAACACATTAATAGAGTCAAAGATGAGTCGAAGAAGAGTTTGTTCATAATCAGCTACTTATCACAATGCCATAGAATTTAAGAAATCGTTTTCTTATACGGTCTATGGTCAGTGCATTTGCCAGTAAAAGCTGAGAGTCCATTCACTTTAAAGAAAATGCATTTAACAGTTTATTTTAATTTCCTCTAAATTCTATGGTAATTGAATAAGTGCCACAATTTTGTCGTACAGCCGGACGCTGAGGATCTATGAGGATGAATGGAGCTGTGGCTTGGCCTCGGATGACCTGTACGTACACCTGCAACACAATGTACTTAGTACTAACACTGGTCAAGTCCCGGGAAAAGACACCTAATTGGTATGACAAGGTCACAGATCATTTTCTTGAAAAGGAACGGAGGGCAGAGTATAAATAAATTGACAAGTTTTATGATGTAAGCTGACAATGAGCTTCGCCTCTCTGAAAAACCAGCAGCCGCCACTGGTTTGTTGGCCTTTTATCAATGCCTTATTGCAAAACTGCGATATAAATAAATATGACTTTAACTGAATATGACCTACCTGAGTACCAAACTGACGTTAAGCTTCCAAACTCTAGTCTACCTTGCAGTATGATTTAGCTTGAAAGATCCTCATACAAATAGGTGAGCAATTCTTCAGGTGTTCTGTACTTCCTTCCTCTGCAAGCATTGAAACATATATATGTGTATCTAAAATATATAGGTATAATAGGTATCATTGACCTACCCACGGCCTTCAAAAGTGACCCATATGATAAACTTATGGACATATCCTTAGCATTTTTAAGTAACATCAGTACAAGCAGGCAGCAGGTCAATGCAAGCTATAATGGCTATAATAATAATAATAATAATAATAATAATAATAATAACAATAATAATAACAATAATAATAATAATAATTATTGTTATTATTATTACCACAATATAATACAGACAATATTATTACTAATACTAATTACTAATATTACCCAAATTACACACACATTTGCATAATTCACCATGTGCATAATTGTTTACTCATTGCTTTCTAAGAGATTATTAGATGATCCTGCCAATGCCCTTTATGCATGCATTATTATTTAATATCTGCATTATATATGCATAATACTCAGCATACTAGCAAATAAATAAGTCATTGGCGTTACTGTTCTGTTCTGTTTTGCTTTTTGATCAGAGAGGAATAAATAGTCATAATAAATGATGGCTTCCTAGATCTGAACAGAATGTTTATAACATACAGTATACGTGCATACGTTTTTTCTTTGGTAGTGTGATTTAAAGTGACAGCATATTGTTATGGCCAGATATCTGTTGCTATTTTAAATATGGCTTCTGTGACAGAATGGAGATGAAAATGTATGTTCCTTTGTTCCTGGATGCAGGGGTTAGAGCTGGCCCTTTAAGATGAGACATTCCAGTCTAGGCGTGTTTCCTGCTTCCATTCACAATCCAGATCCGCGTCTTGCGCAGAAAATTCCGCGAGTTCAATATATGTTTTCTATTTTAATCTAAGTGTTTTATACCCTTGATGTTAAAGCTTTTGCATAGCTCAGAAGAGAGAACGATTGCTCCTCTGTGTCCATCTGTCTGTGTGGGATTGTAAAGCTGTTTACAGCGCTACTAAGTGACATTAATGTCAGTCGGTCAAGGTCCAGCGGTGGCTGCAGAATTCATCAGGATTCATTTTGATCGGATTGCGCTCACTCTTCGAATTTGAACCCGTTCAGAGGAAGAAACTTTGTTGTTATTTTTTTCTTTTTGCTTTATTCTGGCATCTGCACGGTTGTGCTTTTGAAACGCTGATATGGGAATTTTGCGTCACTGGAAAATCAAGTTGTGTTAGAACGACAGATTGCCTTTTCTGTCTCACGTTTTATATCCAGAAGCCTAAAAGCTTGATAATCATGTGAATCGACGAACATTTTGGACATGCCTAAAAAGCTTAATTTTGATTCAAACGTCTAACGAGATTTACTCCTATAATTGGTGGCGTTATTGTAAATCTGGCTTTGTCCTGCTTACGCTGTCTGATGAATAATATGCTATATCATCCGCATTCTGCCGGATCACAAACAGTAAACAGTAAGAAGCAGAGATTGCGGCAATAAACCGAAATATATATCTGGTGATAAGCTCTTTGAATAAAATCATCATGTCGGCGGTGATGATGCCGAAAAAGGTGACCCGCAAATGGGAGAAGCTGCCAGGGAAGAACACCTTCTGCTGCGATGGACGTGTGATGATGGCCCGCCAGAAAGGAGTCTTTTACCTCACCCTCTTTCTCATCATCGGCACATGTTCTCTCTTCTTCGCATTTGAGTGAGTATTGTCTAGTGTTGCATTTTTATTGCCCAGAAAATGTCGATAGAGCACATTGGAGAGACAATCAGCCTTCTGTATATTACAGGCGTTACTGTACAATCAACAGCAGGGCCTGTGGTGTTCCTTCCCTTTGTGTCCCTTTCATGACAAGTGATTTGTCAAGCTTAACCTCCTTTGCGATTGCTTTAAGACAATGTAGGGCTTCTAAAAACCTGGAAGGGTGCATTGCAGTGATTACTCACTGCCGGATTGTTATTACTATACATTAACATATCACTAATAGACACGGATTGCTTTCTTATTTATTCAATTTTACCAACCCTAATGTTCCCATGCAACATGAATTAGTTTCTTTATTCTCATTTCTGGCCTGGGATTAGACAGCCACTGGACATAAACGATATGGCCAGAAGTATATAGACACTACTTCTAAATTAGAGAGATTTCAGCCACAATCCATGCTAACAGGTTCAAGAATACACTCATGGAATCTCCATAAACAGGCAGTGGCAGCAGAATGGTTTGTACATTATACATCAATATAACGCTTTCAAATAGTATTAATTACTCAGCAAGTCAGTTTGTTAACTTTCTGCCTAAGGAAAGTCCAGAAGGAAATGTTTTGCCAGTGTACACTGGAGGTTAATGTAACAACAAAGGGCATACATTGTACACGAATACGCATTTTTGTGTATAATTATTGGTTGTTCACAACGATTTGGCTACAAAGTTTATGAACTGTAAAATATATTTAGTCCCTTTTATGGGTTTCTTGAACTCATTGACTTGCTTTATCATTCTCAGATCTTTGTCTGTACCACACCTAAACGATAACAAGGCTGGCTTACTGGAATATGCATTTGTGATGCAAGCAACCCATACAGTGTTAGATACAGTGATGAGAACTGCCACGCTGACATGTGTAAATAAAACATAACTAAAAGAAATAGATTAAAATGACCTTTAAGTTAATAAAGTAAATGTGTCATATAATATTCAGCACCATGCTAAGGTTGATTTTCAGTTTAAATAGACAAAATGAGTTTGAGGAGAAGCTATAATGATGGCAATATTTGAATACAAAATCTGCCCCACATATTTCAACCTCTACTGGTTTTATTTCACAGTGTACAAATGGTTGCATTCCCCGTGTTATTGACGAGGCACATATAGCTTGCTGCCAGGGTAGATTTGGGTAAGGGCTGTTTACTGTACAAAATGTTCACTCTGGAGTGTCCATTAGTTATGTCTCATGGAAAGTGATATAGATTGTTAAGAGTGAATGTGTAATTTAAAACAATTAATTATAGAATTGTTTAGAGTTATTTAAGTCATTTGTATTTTACCCAAATTTAGGCTATGGGCACTATCCAGAGGAAAAACAGAGGCTAAATCACAGTTATGAAAGTGTTGATATCAGCTATGGAAGTTTTCAAGTATACAGGTGATCGGCATGCAGAATTTTGATACATGAGATTTTCTAGCACATAGAGCAAGAAACAGAATTCCAAATAGAGAATGTTGCTTACAAGAACAGAAATTTATTGCAATTACAAGTTTTGTTATACACCTGTTTATTTCCTTTGTGTGTATTGGAACAACACATAAAAACTGAAAAAGCCAAACGTGATATCAATTTATGCAAAACTCCAAAAATGGGCTGGACAAAATTATTGGTACCTTCAACTTAATATTTGGTTGCACACCCTTTTGAAACAATAACTGAAATCAATCGCTTCCCATATTCTGCTCCAGGTCTGTCATCTTTGTAGGGTTCCTTCTCCCAACAGCAGTTTTAAGATCTCTTCACAGGTGTTCAATGGGATTTAGATTCAAACTCATTGCTGGCCACTGCAGAATTCTCCAGTGCTTTGTATCCATCCATTTCTGGGTGCTTTTTGAAGTAGGTTTGGCATTGTCCTGCTTGACCTAGGACACAATTACTTACTAAATTACATGTGATTTTTAACATGTTATTATAAAATGTGTTGTCTGTTAATGCTTTTGACTAACTGTAGGTTAATGTATAAGTGTTTTAAACAATGAGGTGGGCTCTGCTATAATAAATTGTAGACTATATGAAACTCATTGGTTTATCATACATTTCACTCATTATGCATTTATCGGAATGTAATCAAATCAAACATTCCCCTGTATAATACAACACCATTAATACATATAATGCCTTGTACAGTGCGGATTTTCCAGGGTTCTTGAAAGACAATTATATTCATATTATTCCATATTGGAAAAATTTGCTTGTCATTTGTCGTTTTTAGTACTTGAAAAGACTTCTGGAATTTGACAAATCATGTAATCATCACAACAATTTAAGTGAAAAGTTTAATTATATATATATGGCAGTTTCTGAAATGTGATTATCTGTTAAGATGTTATTATCTATAAGTGTCTTGTGGTCATACTGAATGTTTTGATTTCTTCAAGTTTCCCCAATAATTCTCGATGGGGTTCACTAGTGGTCTAAGTATTTAGTTCTGTATTGTAGCTAATGATGCAAAGTAACCCACTGGAACAGATTAGGAGTAAAGTGTCATCAAATTAGGATGTTATAGACTTATGTGTTTTGGTGCAGGCTTCTTAGTACCAAAACATAAAGGCATTACTCATCATGGCTGTTGTTTTGTGGTGTGTTAGATATACAGCAAAGGGGCTGTATTTTAGTCATGGGTAGATGGTGTAAGTCATTCTAGGTGTCTGTCTAATACAGTGCAACAACTCTGTGTAAAAATTGTGAGATGTTTATTTGCCACTATTGATTTGTCACTATAACACCTCATCTCCATATCTCCTGATGTCTCACACCCATTATATACATTTTAGTGGTCATGTTGAGTGTTTGCATTTAATAATGTGCCGTGAAATATCTCTTCAGTGCATGGTAATTTTTGACGAAGTTTTGCCAAGTTTTGTGGGAATTATTTTTTGAGACTATATCGACTTTATCGCTCAGTAGTAATGACATTTAGGCCAAATGGTATTAATTTTTGTAACTTGTTAATTTTTAAATATTATTTTCAATGCATTTCTCTACAACCCCAAATCAGCAAAAGTTGGGACAGTATGGAAAATGCAAATATGAAAGAACACACAGTGCTTTTTCTATCATTGAAGACAGTATGAACTTGAGATATTTCCTGTTTTATTTGTTAATATCTCAGGCCTGCAAGACAAAAAAGTTAGTGGCAATTTATGGCTAGTAATGACAAATGAAAATATTTAGTATTTTAGGGGCACTTTGAGGGTCTCCCGTCCCGTACTCATGCGCTCCTCGCACGCTTGAGCTCATGCTCTCCCGCTGTCGGTACTCAACGAGCCTCACTCCAGCCCGAGCTCACAGACGCTCTCTGGTGTTTCAGGCGCCTTTTGCAATCTGTTCACGTTTGCGCTCCTCGCACGCCGAAGTTCATACTAATTTTCTGGTGCTTCGGCACCTTTTGCGTCTTATTTGCATTCGCGCTACAAGCGCGCCCGAGCTCATATGCTCGCCTTTTGGTGTTTTGGCGTCTTCCGCGATTCATTAACACCCGTCCTACATGCACTCCCGAGCTCACGCTCGCCCTCTGCCGTTCGGACTACCTCCGTGCTTCGCCACTTAGTAGACATCCCAAATCGTGCTCTCTGCACGCCTGCCCCATTGGCGCTTTGGCGCCCCCTCGCGTTAAGTCCTTGCGTTGGTCCCAGTCGGGACGCAACACAAGCGGCACGCCACTTCATCCTTTTGTTTTTTTTGTGTTCAGGAGTCTTTCACTCCGCTCTTTGTCCCCTTATAGTTTTTCTAGATAATTTCCCCATTATTATTATACATCGTGGGATTCCGTCTATCCCGCATCCTTGGGTCCTACCAAAAACCACACAATTTGTCACAATGATTTGTCAGAATGTGAACAGGTGAATGGTCTGAATGGTCTTTATATCTTTGATGTACAATATATGTATCCAGTGTGTGATGATCCACCCTAGTTGCCTCTGAGCCCAAAGAAGTCGTCAACACTTCTGGACAAGCTGAACATGATGCTTCTTTCTTAGAGTAAAACAGTTCTTCACATAGTTTAGGTGACATTTTGTGGCTGTAACTTTATATTGTAGTGCTTAATAAAGGTTTGCGTACCCTTGTCCATGTGGTTGATCAGAGATCTTAAGCTTGTCGAGTTAACTTTATGCACTGAAATTCCTCTAGATTCATTGAATTGTTTGACAAACAATGTTTTGACATGTGACACGTTTTGAGAAACCGGGGATTCTTTGCCCATATTTGCTATAATATTCACATCATTATTTAGTTTTTTTTTACATTGCTAGCCCTAAATTGCTCCCATCCCAACTTTTATTCTGGAATGTGTTGCAGGCCTGAAATGCAGGAATGGATGTTTATTAACAAATGAAATGAAGTTGACCAGACAAAACATGTAAGGAAGTAAATGTAAATGTAAGGAACACTGTATTTGTCAGAATTTGCATCTTCTGTACCATCCCAACTTTTCAGATTTGGGGTTATATTTCTTTAATATTTAGATGTTGAGAATATTGGGTTTGTTCATGGTGAACATGTTGTTTCCCAGATTCCTGAAAAAGCCATAATAGGTTCATGGGCTTTTGTAATTTGGCATAATGTTGTAGAAGAGAGCAGGTCTCACTAGTACTAGGTTTCCTGAATGCTACTGATGTAACATTTATTGTTATTATGTCCGGTGTACTGGTATATTTAATAGCTTCAATTGCAGGTCCAAAGTGAGCACTTTGCAAACACTTGCTACCATGACAAACCAAATGTGCTGTACTGAATTCAGACCTTCAAATCTTTTTAGAATTAGTATAAAAAGTCAAATGAAACACATGGTGTGATCTAAATTTTAGTATTGATGAGTCAAAGAAGACAAAACTATACTCCCTGTAAGTGCTGCTGGATTGCATATCTGGCAGACACATGGATCTAAACAGTAGAACTGTCCAATATGAATAATTATATTTCATCATAGCTCTGGTGCTGTGGATTTGCAGCAGTATCTAATTAATTTACATGGTAATTCATTACTCTCTGAATAGCTAAACTGTTTATTAAGGATTAACTAAGTGTGGGCATGAAATCCTTTGTAATCTGATCATCACATCTTCCCAAAGACAAAAACGTAATGCAAAAACACTGAACACAAAGGGGTCTGTGATTTTTTTTAATGTCATATCATTGATGGCTATTCATGACAGGAACAAGGCTAGATTAATACTAGTCAGAAACATTCACACTGGGCCAGTTTAGAGCAACCAGTTAATCTATCATAAGATATTGGAATTTTGGGGGAATCTGGACTACATGGAGTAAACCCACATTGACGTGGGAGGACAAACTCCACACAGGCAATTTCCTAGGTTGGAATCGAACCAGGGATTTCTGGAGCTGTGAGGTGACTGTGCTATCCGCAACTGTTCCTCCACCATGCTGCAACACTGGGAACTAGGGCAGGAACGCTAGACGGGGTGCCAATTCATCGTAGGGTACACACACACACACATGCACACAGTGATACACCAAGGGCCACTTTTAGAGACACCAATTAACCTAACACACATGTCATTGGACTGTGGGAGGAAACAGGAGTACCCGGGATAAACCCATGCAGACACGGGGAGGACATGCAGACTCCACACAGAAAGGACCCAGGCCACTCCACCCTGGGATTGAACCCTTCTTGCTGTGAGGCTGCGGTGCTACCCACCAAGCCACTGTGCTACCCTTGAGTTCCACAAATCGTAAATACAATTACAAATGCCACACCATTCCGTTTAAATTCACACAGGGGATGTGTATATTGTCATTATTCAATTATCTCAGATCTCAAGCTAGAATATTTACAGATATGCATTTAGTAACCACACAAATTCTAGGTTATTAAGGGCTTTAAACAACAAATAAGATAATTTATAAAGAGCTGAACTGGCTGTAAAACAACAACATCAATACAACAAACAAACAAACACAAAAATACTGAAGGATACATGTAGCCAAGTAAAATCTTCTGTGCAGGGATCATATGAGCTGCCTTTTTCTATATTTGCTTGGAGTTTGTGCTGCTGAATTTTGCACCAGCTGTAGAGTATGTATAGCTTTCTTGCTAAGCCCTCTAAAAGAGCAAGTTTTCTTCATCAGTCTGAGATATGAGTGGCCATAGTAATATTTCTTAAATTAATCATTGCAACTTAGTAACATTTTTTAAAATGTGAGATATAAAATAGATCAAAATCTAAGGTCACTTCCATTTCAGTTATCAGTGATTCAGATTTAATCTCATGTTTGCTGAGTCCTACACTTGTATACAGAGAAAAGCAGCGGCCACTACAATACTATTTTTTTATTGTATTTAATTATTTTCTAGTCCAACATAAAATGTTGTGTTTGTCACACATGATCTAAACTTTCAAGATGGTGAATTAGAATGTTGTTATTAACTGTATTAAATGCTTCAGTATACCTATAATAGATTCCTTCAGCACTAAGTGCTAGATTTTTTTATGCTAGATGGCTGTCATTCCATACGGAGTCCATATAACTTACCATTTTCCTCATTCTTTCACTGATTAGCTTAAATGATGCAGAAGTTTTGATTACCTTATCTCATTCATCTTCTTCATTACAACTGTAATTTTCTTCACTCCCTGTACACTGATTTAACTATTTGCACTCTAATCTTATGTGCAGGGCTTATGTGTTTTCTTCTATCATCCTGTCCCTGGAGAGACGTTACTGTTACGAGACGTAACAGACGTTACTGGCTACTGTAGTCGGGGCACACCTCGAGCCAGCCGCCGACTAGAGTCCGACTCAATATAAGAGCACCGGACAGTGTACTTCTAACACCGAACTGAACCGAACCGCCAGAGGGCGAGCGTGAGCACTAACGCACACGCAGCGCGAGGGGGCGAAGAAATCGCGGAAGTGGCTAAAGTGCAAAAAGGCGAGCATATAAGCTCAGGGCGCGCTTATAGCACAAGTGTAAATAACACACTAAAGGCGCGAAGCGCCAGTACGCGATATTAAACCCAAATACGCGAGGAGCGCGAACGAGAATAAATTGCGAGGAGCGCCAGAGGGCGAGCGTGAGCTCTAAAACGAAGAAGCCAGACCGGGAGTGTCCTATTCAGAACAACGGGTACGGAACGGGAAAAACCCTCAAAGTGCCCCTAACAAACGAAATACCTCGAGGGTTTCCCGCCCATACCAGTCCATCGGCCCTAATAAGCCCCCGGACTTTACCACTATCTCTAGGGAACACGGTAGGGCGCCTGTGGTCAGACACGCGACCCGAATGGCGATGGAATCCCGTTGGAATGATGATGACCTGGCCCCGAACAGCGCCAAGAACCACGTCTTTAATGGACGCGAAGCAGCTCATAACATAATTAAGATAGTGGATTTAAAGCCGTCCCACCGATAGCTCTGTAATGGCGACCGGCGAGGACAGCCGAACGCACCGGGGGAAGGTAGGAACCCTAACAATTGCGTGTCCAAAAATGGGATCGAAATTAATAATTGACCTGATTTGAACTGGCTCATATACTGTAAGCACACACTAATTGAAAATCTATAAGCCCATAAAAAGCTACCAGAAAAGATTAGCATTTGCATTAGTAACAGTAGACTAAGGAGTGGCCTGACTGCTGAAATGAGATAATTTTTTTTCAATATAGATTTTAAATAACAATACTTACACCATTTTCACTTTCCCAGTATAACAAAAATTCACAGTACTCACAATTATTTAATTTTAGTTGTGACCTTTGCTTTGTTTAGCCACTGCTTTTCAGAGAAAATGGAGAGTTCTAATTTTATTTGATTCATTAAATATTTGTGTTCAGGACCTTTGAATGCAGAAAAGCTTGGTATCATGCCGCTTGTCTTGATTTACAATATTTGGGTGGAGAAAACAGAAACTGTAATGTAATAATGTAATAGTGTAATGTAATAGATTTCTGTGGTAGAGATCATGTGCACTGCACTGTGACTGGTGGGATGAAAAGCTAAGATCTGTGGGAAGTGATGATGGTGGAGTGTTACATTACATACAACTTTTGTTGAATCAGCTTAATTTCACTTAAAAAATAAGAGTTGACTCAAATTTGTCAGAAAAAAAACATCATGACATTTTGCACCGCAAGAAATTTGAAAAGAAAATATACCTGAAGCTTTATCCATTTTTTTATTTTTTAGGTGTCTGGGAACTTTAACTAGTAATGCTATAGTGCATATTATTCTATAGCTGTATTATTTATTTTATAACATATAAATGTAATATGGTATTCTGTTTTGTTTATCTACGTGCCTATTTATTATTATATTTTATTTATTGATTAATTATTATTTAAAATTATTTTATAAAATATTTTATTTGAATAAGTCCTCTCTGTTATTTAAACAATTAATATAACACTATTAGTTAAGTACAATTAGTTTCCTTCCCAATGAGGATGGGTCACTGACTGATGTAAAGCTGATTTGAGACAATGCAGCACTGTAAATAGTACTGTAGAATTAAACCTCACTTTGACAAGTGTAAGCACCTGAAGTTTTCTAAATGCTAATTGGACATTGACTGGAACTGTGTTCTGTTGTTAGATTAAATGAAAGTTGAGAATTGTTGTCAACAAGCACTCAAAGTGTGTTTGATGCAGAAAAGATGGGGGGCTGCTTTTGCTCCAATGGCCCTGGGAACATCTTTAGGGTGCATGGCATCAGATACTCTTAAATCAAAAACTGTCTGCTTCTTTCAAGAATCTAAAAATGTATCCTCAGTGGACTTTCCAGTAGGACAATGATCCAAAACATATGCCCATATAAACAGAAAGCAGTTTACTGATCACAAAACCAAGCTTTTGTTATGGCCATGTCAGTCTCCTGATCTAAGACCCATAGAAAATCTGTAGGGTAAGCTATAGCACAAACTTGAAAGATTTTGTAAAGAAATGTGTTTTCCCTGCTGTGTATTCTCTGACCTTATAGGACTGTATATGTTAATTGTGGATGATACTATAGGAGTCACCACAGGTAGCTCTGCTGGCTGCAAACATTATTTTTAATTGCTGGTTTATGGCTGCATTGATGACATTTGTTGGGGTATATTTTTGATGCTTCATTCTTGGTGATACAGCTACACCAGGCGAACTGACCATACCTGTCACACAGGTAGAGCCCCCTTTCATTATTCTAGATCATTTAACTGACTCAGAAACAGTCTCCTTACAGTTACTGGGCAACTACACACTAAAGCCAGTTCCAATTTCTGTCTGTAAAGATAAATTATCATAATGGAATTGCCATTCTCTCACTGTTGCTTTGCTGAACCCCATCAGAATTGATCTGCTGGACCTGGCACCATGTCAGAAAGCAGGAAATGAGGCAGCCTGCCCAGCAACAATACGTCACAGTGTAAAAGGGCTAACTGTGCTGGGATTGGACTGATTTTGAAATGTGAAATGTTTACTGAGTGGCATGACTTCAAATCATTTTCCTACAAATGTAAGCGGTTATATTAATGCGTAACATTTTCCTAATAAGTAAATAATGTGTAGTCATTGATAATATGCACTCATTTGTACAATGCAGCATTTGCAGAGTGATATGTAATCTATTGGTGTAATCTAATTTTAAAGTTCAATTTAAAGTTCAAAACTATGCCAGCTTAGCAACAAAAAAAAGATGTAGAACTACACACTTCTTGGATGTGTTTTTGGTTTGGTATTCACCACACAGGAACATAGAAAGTGGTATTGGTCGACATGAAGATAACAGTAATATTATAAATGTGTAATTTGTGTATTCTTAATGATGTATGGAGCTCTCTAGTTAAATAGTCATCAACAAAATAAAAACCTACAACCAATAGTGTTGTCATTATGATTGTGATACCATACGTGTTTAAAATATCTTGATACTAATACTAAAAGCATACCACAAGAAAAACTAAAACATCAGTAAAAGCAATGGAATAATAGATGATAAATCTTGTAATGGTCTTTTATATGTAAAAAAAGATAAACATTTTGACAATTAATAGGTAGATATATTTATAACCTTAATAAGTTGATTGACTTAATAAGTTATTGAAAATGGCAGGCGACCCCATGTGGATTAAGATAATGGATGGATGAAACCTTTAAACAGCAAAGCACAAAGTCATTGCATTTTGTGTCATTTTTATAAAACAGGATTACCCTTTTAGATCCTATAATTACAGGCCAAAAATTGTAACAACCCTGGTTTTTCAGATGGAAACAGGCTTAAAAATAGATTTTGGGTCTATTATGGCGTATTTGGTGGAACTATATCTTAATTCTATGCAGTAGCCTGAGTAGTATTCTGTTGTGTGTAAGTGCTCAAAATGGGGAAGTGGTTTGGGGCTTCTGAGCTACTGCAAATTTAGGGTACTATTACACCTTTAATAAGTTATGTGGGCATACATAGCTATTTGTAGATCACCTTAAAACCGAATGACACAGATAAACAAATAAAAACAGTTAATTCTGTGCCTAGCAGCTTAATGATGTTAAACGGGCATGGTGGAATTTACAAAATGTTTTTGAAAAAAACCTGTTTTTGGTCTGGTTTTACAGTATATCCAAAGTGAAATCTGATACTGTGTTATGACTCGGGTGGATGCGGGTGGAGGTACTAATGTAGCATTACTTGTGGATTACTAGTGTACAATAATTACATCAAAATAGTTTAGATTTGTTGAAAAACATTCGGACTGTGTTTGTGCAGGTTTAGCTTTCATCTCATCTCTCATTCACCACATATTTCCTCTGTTTGTTTTTGTAGCATTGCTTAGCCTGGAAGGCACAGCTGCGTGCATACTTTATCAAATGACATCAATAACACAAGTGTCAGAGCTATAGGAACACATATATCATGTAATATATCATGTTTTTGTTTTGACCAATGCAGGTGCCCATACCTGGCTGTCCACCTGTCTGCAGCCATTCCAGTCTTTGCCATTATTCTCTTTCTATTTGTTATGGCAATGCTGCTGAGGACAAGCTTCAGTGATCCAGGAGTACTGCCTCGCGCCCTTCCTGAGGAGGCCAACTTTATCGAGATGGAGATTGGTAAGTCTGTAGTTTCTGGATTGTGGAGCTTTCAAAAAGAGTCAATAAGGCGGTAAGGTCAGTGTGATTCTTAAGTAATATAGAAATCTTGTTGAGGTGATGAGTATTTGTCATTTGGTTTGAGTTTAAAGATTATTCATCACATTTATCCTTGTGAGGTGATCTAATCTTTTTGACTTAATTCAGTGATGTGTTGACCCATTTAGTAGAAACTACTAAATGGACCAGTCCTGTTTTTATTGCACAACAGAATTAGATATCTAAAAATTAAATTGTTTACAGATAAAAAATCAGACATGGGCAGAGTTACTGGGCTAGGGAATGTTAAGTATTGCAAGCTTAAATCACTATTTGCAGAAATCCATTAGTATTAATATTTACAGTATTTATGTTTTTTTGGCACAGAGGACACCAAGCGATTTAGTGTTTCAGGTGTTTTTTTTCCTATTCTGGAATAATAAAACATTTTCCAAAACAAGTTATATTTGAGTGACAGGGTTTAACAATATTTTAAGTAATAAGCAAGAGGAGCTTTTTGGTCAATTAACTAAACTTTCTTGCTCTTTACTGCGGTGGCCTAGTGGTTAAGGTAGTGGACTATGGCTCAGAAGGTCCAGGGTTCAAATCCCACCTCTGCCACAGTTGGGTCCCTGAGCAAGGCCCTTAACCCACAATTGCTTGG
>JAVSBV010139852.1:0-16413 GCA_033117975.1 Parotocinclus spilosoma | reverse complement strand
CCATCTCCACATCATTGCATTCAGTTTTTATTCACAATTTGTTTAGTGTCCCAACTTTTTTGGAATCCGCTTTGTACCATGTGGTTGTTTATGGTCATGTACCGGAAGTAATCCTTAATTTATTTACTAAACACTGTGGTTTGTTAAAGATAATGTGCTGAATATATTGTGTTATTTATTTGATATACCTTGTGCAGTTCATGTACTGAAAGAAAGCCCTTATTTATTTACTATCAGTCACGTACTCAGCTTGTATCAGATGTACGCACTCGCTCTGTATGCGCATTCTACCAAGGAGTGCAAATAACTTTAGATCTGGCTCTTCTACTGTCACCTCTGCCTCCATCCACCCCCACACACATGCGCACTGTCACAGACATACACCCAGAACGCCACAGCATGAGCTCTCCAAGGTCCAGAAAGCCGTGCAGAGTCTGTCTACCCAATCAGGGGCTTTATGGATTACCGATTGCCTCAACTGTCTCCCAGTGGGGAGTTTGAGACGAATTAAGTCGTGTTCAGTGTTCCAGTGCATTTGCTACCATGGATCAGCTTCCTCCTGTGGGTAAAAGTGTGTTCATTAAGGCAGGAGAGGAAAAAAAAATGAGATCCTTGACACAAGTAGTGTGTACATCTCTCTGCGTGTAAGCAATATAATGCTTTGTAAAGGCGAATGTCTTCACTATAATTTGCTTGCCATCTCTTTTCAAAATTTTATTTCTAAATAAATACGGTGTGCTAATTAGAAGTATATACACAAGCATGCTTCCAGACGTACAAACCCACCCACACAGTATGACAAATTATCAGACTCAAATTACCTTCTCATCCCTCCATTACTCTGTCTTTGCTTCTGACATCCTTCTGTATGTCTGTGCATGTCCGGTTCATTAACTATAACCAAAACAGCAGCAGTTTCTCCATGCAGAACTAAGATGAGTGACTCATTTTCTATGGGCAGGGATGTTGGTGCGTGTGCACATGGTGTGTGTGTGTGTGGGTGTGTGTGTGTGTGGTGCTAATGCCTCGGCAGAAAATCTGTCTTTTTCATCCTGTCGTCGCTTCCTGCATTTCCATTCATGAGGGGCTCTGTTCAAAGAATCAATGAGGCAGCCAAACACCACTAACACACTGGCAGGACACTACAGAGCTCGCACAAGAGGGCACTGTGCCTCATCAAAAACCCTGATTAAGAATGCACAAACACACTACATATACATGCAAACAATGAATAATGCTCACAGAAGGAACATAAATAGGGAAAAAACACATCCGGCGTGCCTATTAACTTCAGAACCCATGCAGAATAAATTATCTCTAGTGTGTAGCTGTGCGAGTGTGAGTGTGTGCCCATGGGGACGCACACTTTGACGTACATAACCTCCTGAAGCAGGAACATAAATCTATGTCTGCGCTTGGTCTAGTGTAGCTCTTACGTTTCTTGCCAAGCACCAGAGTTGGCAGTTTCAGATGTCAAGTCTGCTTACAGTTCCTTTAAAGCGACCGTGTATTTTTCATACAGCCTCCTCACTGTATGTGGGTAAGTTTATGAGGCTGATGTTAAGGGACCTACTGTATATACAGCATAGATGAATAACATGGCCTTTGTTGGTCTACAGGATAGATTATGATTGCACTGTACATATGTAACGTATGGCTACAGGTATAATAGATGATAATAGATAATATATTAAAATCTAAAAACAAAACATGTTGTATGGAAATAAGCATTATCTACTGTCCTAATATTAATGAAATTTTAGGTAATTTATTAAGTAAGTAATATCAACTATATATCAAAAGCTCAACCTATAAACAAATCAGTCAGAACAGTCGTGGCCAGTTGTGAGAATGACACAAAGTTTGATGCTTCAGTTTTTATGCCGGCAACCTGCCTTAACTCTAGGTTGTGAAGAGTGATCAGATAAACTGTCATGTCATGAAAGTCCCTGTCAGGAAAATGGCCTTATCACAAAAAATATTGCATTTCAGCCCTACAAAATGACCTGCTAACATTATTTCAGTGATGATCTTATTAGCTCAGGAGAAAAGGTAAATGAGGACAAGGGTAATGTTGCTTTAACACATGCAGTCGTCACTGCACTGCATCAAAAGGGTTTCACAAGCAAGGATATTGCTGCTTGTAAAAGAGCATCCCAATTAACCATCTATAAAATCCTCAACAACATCAAGGAGAGTGGTTCAATTACAGTAAAAGGAGGTTTTAGGGTGCCCAAGAAAGTCAAGCAAGCATCAGGACCATCTCCTAAAGAGGATGCAGCTATGAGACCGGGTCACCACCAGTGCAGAGCTTGTTTAGGAATGGCATCAAGTCCAGACTGTCATTTTGCAGGATATATAGGGATTGGACTGCATATGTGGGCTTTTAGGGAAGTAGGTTTGCTCAAAATTTTGCTTAACACTTTCATGAATAAGAAGGAATGGTATCAAAACATCCTTCAAGTGCAACTTCTCCCAACAATCAAGGAACAATTTGAAAAAGAACAATGTTTTTTTTAACATCATGAATCACAATCTCACAAGACAAAAGTGATAACCAAGTGGCTCTGCAAACAAAACATTGACCAGAAAAATCACCACATCTAAATCCAATTTAGAACCTGTGGTCAATCCTCAAAAAGAGAATGGACAAACCCAATAAATCTCGGGAATTGCGAGCAACTCCATGCATCGATTAGAAGAATGGGTTGCCATTATTTAAGATTTTGCCCAGAAGCTGGTCTAGCATGCCGAGCGAATTGCACAAGTAGAAGGGTCAGCGCAAATATTTGCTTAAATTGGATGCATTTGTCAAAATATATGGAATGCTTATAATTGTTCTTTATTATACTATATAAACATCTGACAAAATAAAAAAATAACTGAGGCAGCAGACTTTGTGAAAACCAAAATTTGTGCCAATCTCAAAACTTTTGGCCACAACTGTAGGTGCAAGTGCTCGGTTTATTATATATGGCCAACAAGGTAGAAAGTGTGACAAAAGAAGCTAACCAATAACACAATCAGACAAGGAGCTACTCTAACAATCCAAGCAGCTAATCCTAACAGACAGTGCTAAATCTAGTATAAAATAATAAACACTAACATATAATGTGCTAATTGACAACACTCGAACACAAACAGACACAAAAAACAATACAAGAAACCACACACCAGGTATGGAACCAGACATGAAGCAAAAACCCGGTGACGAAAGGAACAGAAGGGAAGCAACAAAACAAGAAACTGGAGCCTAGAGAAAAAGTGTTGTCCAGAGACTAGACACGAAAGTGCAAAGACACCATAAATTACAATGGAGATATGTTCTGACGAATCCAACCCGAGGAATTTAATAATAAATGTAATATAATACTGCATATATTGTATAATTTCCTACGTCCTGCACCAATGGCAGAAAAGTAAAATGCTTAAAACACTTAAAACACATTAAACTACAGTTGAGCAAAGTCGATAACAGAGATTATTTATAATATAGTATTGAATATCATGTAATCTATTGAAAAATGTATTAACAGTATAAAAGCTCTTCATTTTCCTTAGTCTTTCCCTGTGTTACTGTGTTTTTGATTTGGTTCCACTGCCTGATTTTCCTGTCATATGCAGTCATTAGAGAAAGTGCATCTTCAAGCAAAATCTGAGCCTTTGGTTTCACTGTTTCACTAGCACTACTGGTTAACAGCATTGAATCAGATGACTGTTATCACATACCCTTTTGCTATTCCAATGTTTAAAAGTGAGATGAAGTAAGCTGCTGTGTTTATCCTCCATCTATGTTTTCTCTTCATTTGTCTATCAACCTCTCCCAGCTGTTAACAGAGTGTAACGCTTCATCGCTAGCAAGCAAGCTATACCCAGAATGGCTGTTTAGCAGCTGTTCCTTCTAAAAAGTGGTTTGTTGCGCTTCTATCAGCAAACAATATTACTGTTAAAGCTGCACCATTACAGCTGTTTCCCAAAGTGAATGAACCACTATACCTCCCAATACAATTTTAACCTAGGTTTCAATCAACCGATTGTCAAAAACCCAAAGGTAAAGTTGTTCTGCAAAGATCAGTGGGCTAAGATTCCTGTAAGCTGATGAGCAGGACGGATCGATCAGCAATTACTGTAAATGATTAGTTAGAACGTTTGAAAGAAAGGAAGAAAAAAAGAAAGAAATAAGGAAAGAAAAAAAGCAAAAAAGAAAATAAAGAAAGAACCAAAAAATAGAAAGGTATTTTGGAAGAACAACACTAAATGAAAGACTTTGGTCACAGGATCTAATCTGATAATGTCGTGTATGACATTTATGTATTAAAAATGTCACAGAAACACATGATGGCCAACGGATCGGTCATGCATAGATCAGACATGTCTGGTACATGGGGGATATGGAAAATTGTTAACTGATAGGATTCAAAGGCTGCTCAAAGGAAATTTGGTCGGAAAAAGTTCCAAAGGCAAAATGTGGGCACAGAGCCATTATGATGGGTGGGGTTCTGTGTAAAATAACGTGAACTGTGCCAATCTGACCAAATGGTAAATTTACTATGACCTATAAAGGTTGGGAGTGCTCGGGAGTGCACATTTGCAGGCACAAACTGTCCATATAAAAACAATTCAGTAAACTACCCTCAGGTAAATAGGAATTATTATTAAAAACACCAATGCTTGTCAGAACAGAGTGAGACCTTTTAAAATCCAGAAACATGACTGTATTGAAGGAACCTTGCCTTGTTCTCTTTCTCTGGGCTGATGTCTGTACATCACTCCTGAACAATCTGATTTACATCACTCCTTCATTAGCTCCACAATCAGATAAATCAGCTTAGGCAGCATTGTTCTTCTAATCAATGTTTATACAGCTACCCAAAGAACCTTGCAATTGTGCATTTAATTTCATCTGTTTACTACATTTTCCAGACTGCTTTGAGCATTATATGCATCAAGCACCAGCACTCTGTACAAACAGTGAAATTTCTGCTCAATCTGTGTTTAGTAATTAAATTATGGAATTGGTTTAGTGGATGACTGCTGGAGGAAATCTATTAACAGCCATTGCTGTCAGGATTGAAAAACGAACTAAATTGAGCTTTTCGGGAACTGGTTATTTTTGTGAATTTGAAATTGCAACTTTAGAAGTAACTTACTAAAAAGCATCTTAATTAGCAATGACTACAACAAGAAAACAAGCACATACTTGTTTTCAAATTTCCTCATTGGGTGATTGAGGAAGTGGGACGTTTTCCCTCAAACTTAATTTTTAATATACCAAAACATAAATAAATGAATAAAAAAAACAATACCTGCAGACAGAACAGTATCCTTGTGATTTAGTTTTTTACCATTGTAACATGGTCGCTTTTACCATAATTATTATTCAATGTTATTTTAATAAGATTACGGACGTGTACTGTGGAGAAAGGAAGGCAAAATTGCTTTTTCACAGACAGATGCTTTTACAAAACTGAGTAGTGGCCAAACTAGCATCTTGTATAATCTTATATACATGGTTTGTAACCTCAGTTACAATGACATTGGGACGTTGTGTAAAACATATATAAAAACAAAAGATGATGATTTGCAAATCCTATTCAACCCATATTCAATCGAATACACTACAAAGACAATATATTTAATGTCCAAACTGATAAACCTTATTGTTTTTTTGCAAAAATTCACTCATTTTTAATTTGATGCCTGTAGCACGTTCCAAAAAAGTTGGGACAGGATACCCGCACTCTTTTACTATGAAGCCACGCTGTTGTAACGTGCAGAATGTGGCTTAGCATTGTCTTGCTAAAATAAACACGGACGTCCCTGAATATGACGTTGCTTGGATGGCAGCATATGTTG
Organism: Parotocinclus spilosoma; assembly: GCA_033117975.1. NCBI lineage: Eukaryota > Metazoa > Chordata > Actinopteri > Siluriformes > Loricariidae > Parotocinclus > Parotocinclus spilosoma. Next base: position 10,557 of record JAVSBV010139852.1, on the reverse strand, counting down.
CTTCAAAACCTATATGTACCTTTAATGCAGTGCCACCTGAGAGACAGAAGGTCAAGGGCAATAATTTTTGGTTTTCGGCCTTGCCGCTTACTTGCAAAATTTTCTCCAGATTCTCTGAATCTTTTGATGATATTATGGACTGTAGATTACCTCTAAATTCCTTGTAATTGCACAATAAGAAACCTTATTCTTAAACTGCTGGACTTTTGCTCATGCAGTTGTTCACAAAGTGATGAACCTCGCCCCATCCTTACACGTGAAAGAGCCCTTTAGGAGTCTTTTGTTGCCCCTGTCCCAACTCTATTGGAATGTGTTACAGGCATCAAACCCCAAATGAGTGAATATTGGTAAAGAACTATGAATATCAATTAAAAAATCTGTTTGAACATGAAATATTTTGTCTTTGTAGTGTATTCATTTGAAACGGATTTGCAAATCAACATATTCTGTTTTTATTTATGTTTTACACAACGTCCTAGCTTTATTGGAATTGGGGTTGTACAATGCATTAATACTTATATACATATTTTTACAATATGCATGTAGTTTGTTTGGTTTATCCTGTAAAGACATTAAGAAAGGACTGATACCATTTGAAACTAGACAGTTTCAGATGACTTTATGATATCACAAATATGCAAATGAGTGCATTAATTGATCTAGGAAAAAATGGGCCTCCAAAGTTAAGATGAAACCTACATCGCTATGTTGAACGTAATCATTTTCAGCCAAAAGAAGATGGACTTCTTGACAAGCATTCTACTTTGAGGGTTGAATTCTCCCAGTGTGTGAAACGGACACAATTACATAATCTAATTTTGTTGTCCTGCTCTTGTCACAGAAACACATTGAATGGGTTTGGGCTTTCATTTCATTCTTCCTTGCTTTCGACGTCAATGGGTATGAAACAGAAACAAGTTCACATCAATACATTTTGACCACAATTAATCTAACACGTGTCTTTGGAATGTGGTCGGAAACCCAAAGAACCCAAAGTAAACCCATGCAGACTTGAGGACGACATGCAAAAAGAGCAATGGATCTCTGGAACTGTGAGGTGACCATGCACGCGCCACCGTGCCACCCTCTTATTGAATGGAAATAATGGTTTTATAAGATGTAATGCATAATTATTGCTCTCTATTTTAAAATATGTAATTAATGCCTGCTATCTGAATCTGCTCTGTAATGACTGATGAAATGATTATTTCACAACCCTTATTATTACTATTATAAAAAAGAGCTTCAGCTTACATTCATTAATTTCTGTATTTTTTGTTTGTTTTTTCCCCCTCATTTCTGTATCAACCTGGTCCTGCTCAATTTCCCAGCTTTTTTCACATTCCCTGCCATGTGCAAAACCTTCTGCTGAAAAGCCAGCAAGTGAACTGATGATAGGAAAAGGCTACGATTCCCAGACTTGAATGAGGTAGAATTTATTCAAAAAGAAACAGAAATAGTCTCCCACTATTCAAATCCTATTTGAGTGTACTCTGATGTATTTGGATAAGTGGATATACAAATACAAAAAGAACAAATACAAAAAGTAACTGCCACTTACTGTTACCAGTTTACCAGTGCAGGCAGTGGTGCTAAACCGTCACAACTGTGTTTTATAGTTTATTATAACAAATGCTGTTTACTCTGCTTTTTCTCTCTGCCTCATCTCTTCCACTTCACATTGCTGGCCTGCTCTTGTAGTCGCTTCAGAAAGTTTTCTCTTGTAAAGAAGCCAAGTTTACCTTTCTGAGGTTATAAGTTTAAAGACTCCCATGACTACTGTTTACCTCCCATCTTGCTGGCATAATCGCACACTCTCCAACACACACAAACTGGACACACTGTGCAGTATTAGTAGGGGTGTAAAAGTATAAAAATGGACTGTATAATTACTGTAGAATGATGTCATGTTGATTGATGCCAATGCACTTATTAAAATAGGTCTATTGATTATGTGTAACCTGCAGCAGTTATGCATGTAACCACGTTATTCGAATAGCAAAACTACTGGTGTGTTATTCAAAGAAAAATTAACAGGTCAGGAAAAAAAGAATGCTTGAAAGAAATTGATTTTTCTTTCACACACACTGTTTGAAGATCTATGAGCTATGAATGTCCCAGAGCTATGAGAGAGCTAATGGTGTCCCAATGCTAACCACATAACAGAAATGTATTTTTATGCACAAATGTTAAATCATTCATTTATGGCTGTTAAAAATGACTTATAATGAGACAAATGAAGAATACTAAATCATTATGCAGAAGACGCAGTATGAGATTTAGCATACAGAAAAAGCCTGTGACTATACTAAAAAATATTTTTAAAAAGCCTTTGAATTGTACACAGTGTGGTTCCTTTATTTTTTCAGTAGTATAAATAGCTGAGTTGTTCTTCCAGCACCTGGTATACAGGTGTTTAATGACAATACAGGTGTTCTGAAAAATAGGGCGTTGACCAAAATGGAAGCTGATCAGACATTACTATAGTTTTTTTTAGGCTACAGAGCGTCCCTAAATTACCGCATTTTTAACTGATGGAAATTCACAATAATTATAGAAAATGCAGTGCTGTCGGGTTGCGGCCATGTCTATGGAAAAATGGTAACCCTTTTATGGATAATATGATACTTTTGCTTTACGGAAACTTAAAGGGCATTGATAAACATTATTAGGAACAAAACATGGAACATCAGTCAGATTAAACAGAGAGACTTAATAAATGAATATTAAACAGATATAGAGTTAATGGTTATGGCGTGTTCCCTTGTTTATGGCGGGGGTTACGTTCCAGTAGGGACATTATATTGATGTAAGTATTTCTACACTATTTTAGATGTAGAACTTGCAGAACTTTCGGGTGGCATCGTAGGACTTGAATGAATTCAGTCTATAATGAAACTTTCACAAACAGCGAACACAAAATCGCAGATAAAAACCTGTCATGTCGGCAAGGAGCGACTCAGGCGGCCGACGCTCTAGTGTTACTTCTCGTTTTTGGTGAGTATTCATCCGCTGAGTAAATACACTATTGTAGTGTTTTTAACTGTTGAATAATGAAGCAACACGCTGAAGTAATGGAACGTTCTCTTTACTTAACACACCATACGTCACTCTCGTATCACACATGCTCCGTCCGTACCGAGCTTACAGCACGTCATATCCTACGCATTGAGTAGATATGACAGCTATTTACTGTAAATCATCATATTTTATCATTTATAACATTTCTTTATTGTTAGAAATAATATTTTTAATATATTTGTATAAATTTTGTGACTTTTTAAATGTAAAAGTACCGCAAAAACCAGAGACCAGCGAAAATCCGCAATATATTTTTTTCAGTTAATAGTTTTTGAAAACCCACAATGCACCGAGTCCGGTGAACTGCGAAGTGGCGAGGGAACACTGTACACGTATTTGGGGGACAAACAAAGGAATACTACTTTATGCACTTTAATACTTTTCTAACCAAGTTAGAACATTCTGTAGTTCATACGTGAGCTAACAAGCAAGCACACAACCGGTAAGGTATTTAAACAACTTTTGCTCTGAAATTATAACTCGCATCTTTTCAAATCCATAGCATTGGTTGGCTGTTGATGTAACTTAAAGAGAACAAATGCTAATCCAATCATATCTGTGAAGGCACATATTTGTACTTTATAAAGCAGGCCACACTGTGGGCATATTCCCAAGTGATAAAAATGATCACATTTCTAGCGATTGATATAGTAGAAACTTATGTTAATCAAGTAATTTTAGATTTACTCATCACAGCATACCATGAATCAGGTGTATTATCACATTTAAAAACAAGAAAAAACAACACATTTTTATCTCAACATGCAAATTTTTCTTTGGTCTCTGACATGTGATTTGAATATGACTATACCTGCTCGAGGGGGTTCTTGAGTTTGGTTTTCAAATCCATCTTGCATCAGCTTGCGTCCAGTCCAGTCATGGCCAACACCTTCAGTCAGGTCTGAGCCTGAAGCTTCTGTTGCTGTAAGAGGAGTAAGAGAGAACTAACTGAGTCTTTATAAGAATATATATAAGAACCAGTTCATTAAGGACAGTGAATAAGCAGTCAGATAACCAGGACTGTACATGAATTCCACTTTTACAAACCACTCTTGTGTTAATAATATTATCACATATCAAAGGCTGATATAAGGGCAGTTTGGTCCTTTATTTTACATGCTACATTTGCATGCCACAGAACATCAGCTATTTAACTACACATATACAAACGTTAAGCACTCGTTTGAACCACATAATGTCCATAAACAAAACTACAGTGCTCTAAGAAATTAGTGAATTGAAAGCGATAAAAAAGAAGCATTTGATCTTTTTCATTAAACAAGAACAAGCACACAACAAGTCAAACTAAGTTATTTAATACAAATGATGTGCAAAAACAACTTGTATTTAATTGGTGAAAATGCCCTATGTAAAGAGCTAAATAAAAGACAATTTTCCATCCCTTGTAATGCCTCTGCAACAAGATTTGCCTGAATGTGACGCCTGGAGATCCTTAAAGTTGCTAAAAAACAGACAGCAGTGGCAACAGCACTTGGAACATCCCAAAGCGTGATTAGAAGACTGTGGAATCGCTTTTAGGTGACTGATGACCGCTACTTAACCTTAGTGGCAAGAAGGAGCAAATACAGCAATGCAACAGAGTTGTGGGAACAGTTTACCACTGGGCGACTAGTCCATACGAAAACCGCTCCATCATGTTTGCATGCCCGGTGACCAATGGTATGCATTCCGTTAGCTGATGAACACTGTAGAAGGTGGGCTGATGAGCATCACTGTTGGAGTCATGATTAATGGTCAACTGTCCTCATAGTTTGGGCTGAGCAGTGCAACAGGGGTACCCAGAGTAAACCCACACAAACACGGGGAGGACATACAGACTCCACACAGAAAGGACCGCTCCACACTGGGATTGAACCTGGGACCTTCTCGCTGTGAGGCAGCGGCGCTACCCACCAAGTCACTGTGCTGCCATTCTAGCAATCTTGTTTAATTAAATAAAATCAAATTATTTATTTTTTAAATATTCCCCAATTTTTGTGAGCAGTGTACATGTAAGTACATATGAAAGCACTGTCCTGTGGACACTAAAATGAATGAACTTATTCAAAGTAAGCTGCTAACACAGCTTGGCATTATTTTGGTATCAATTGAATAGACACGAAGGTTCATGTTCATGCACTATGTTCATGGACACATACATAAAAATTCAAATGTATTTTTTTTTTAATTTAAAAGTTGCACGCTGTGTGAATTTTCCATACTGTCCCAACTTTTTTGATTTGGGGTTGTGTGAACGGTCACTCATTACACACTACGCACACATACATGACCTTTATTTTGCTCCGAGAAAAATGTGCATCTGCCAACTTGAAAAACCTCGGACAAGTGGACAAGTGGTATTTCATCAACTATCACACTAATTCAATATGTCAAGTGATGGAGTTAAGAGAAGAAAGAGAGTCATGCAGTGGTTATGAGTCATTATGTTTCTCTCACTGATTCATATTGGCACTTTTAATCACTATGATGAATTATAGCAATTTGCTGCCGACTAATCACATGCTAATGCCAAGTGAGTACTATTAAATATTATGACATGTTGATTCGATGGGCCTTTTCTCTGATGACTCAAAAGACGAAATTAAAATAGAATTAGATTACAGCAGAATTCAATGCTTCATAAAATATCATAAATTAATAAAGCCCACAATTTAAAACACCACACCAGCATTCAGCAGACACACTAATAAAGAGTGAATTACACCTTATACAAGGCCCAATCAAAAGCTCCTAAAAGTAGCAGCTTAGCAGTTTTGGGGCAGTTCAGAACTTTCTTGTCAAAAGCAACCACAATAAATCAAGGTGTTGGCCATCTAAGCTTAAGCTTAATGAGGCCCAAAGGTTGTTAACTAGTCTTGTAAACTTTATGTGGGGCAACACATAAAAGCCGATTAATTTTCGGATATCTTATCACGTTCCTATGAGAACAAAACAGAACGACTGTCAGACGGCACCAACAACCATGTCAAGTCAATTAAATCCCCTAATCTCATGTTCAATTTAAATTTCAGCAGCTCGTCTTGACCATGCCTAAATGGACAGAGAATCAGCCATGTTATTGGCTGATACGATATTTTCAGTAAGAGAAGAAGTAAGAAGTGACCAATGAGCTTGTATTAGTTCAAGATGAGACTTTAAATAATAATTATAAATTTAATAAGAATGTGATAAAGTATAATATGTTTTATTTATATTCCATGTTCAAATATACTTTAATTTAATTTAGCTAAATATAGTCACAATAACCAACATCATCAGGAGAGGTCTAAACTACAGTGGTATTCTGAGGATATAACTGGGGGAAAATAGATTTTTAAGTCTTAGAGACTTAAATGTTTGGATGTTTTACAAATTTTGAAGAATGAGTTGCAGATTTTGGGAGCCATCACACCAAATTAACACCTGCCACACACTGGCAAGAGTCGACACTTTGACACCTGGTAAAAGGCCATGGCTTAAGGACCAAAGGGTATATTGAATTAGGCCTTGTGTCCCTGAATTGGATTGTAAACATGGAGCTAAATGACTATATAGTAATTAGTGAAAAAAAGAACTAAACAAATAACTTGCTTGTGAGGCTGAGATAAATCTTTTACTTACAGCATACACAAACACTATAACACACCAAAAACAAGTGCACTGTGGATCCTGTAAATCATGGGCACAGACAGAGGCACAGCAGTAGGTTCTGTAACCGCACTGACCAACCTTCTTGTTGTGATCCGTGTTTAAACACATGTCCGCTGTTTCCAGCAGCTGTCGCTTATCTCCAAATCACAGGAGCTGTGGCCCAAGATTTAATGAGATAATATTTCTAATGCCAAATATAGACAAGCGTGCCTTTTAAAGCAGCCTTATGGACACTTATATTTACAGCATGAAGCAGATGCCCTTATCCACTGCAATTTACAATTAACATAAGCCGTCATTCACTTAATTCTAACAGAAATGTAACAAGAAAGTAAGGTTCAGAGCATGAGTACTGTCTGTCAAACTCACTGTGATAAACTTAATTATTACAATAAACATCTAAGCCACTCAAGGAGGATGGTCCCTTTTTGTGTCTTGAGTCCCAAGGTTTCTTCCTTACAAGGTTTAGAGAGTTTTTCCTTTCCACTGTCACCCTAGGCTTGCTCAGTTTGGGACTGGTCATAGAACATAATCTAATACTGTAAAGCTGCCCCATTGTAAAAAAGCCGTATATAAATAAATACGACTTGACCATTTAGACAAAGTGAAACTGCGTTTACATTAACATTTTACATTTACAGTATTTAGCAGACGCATGTGTCTCATGCTACATGTGGCATCAGTGATTGTTAACTACATTTTCTCTTTTCTCTCCGAGCTGATGTTCCGATACCAGCTCCAGTACCACATACTTTGATGTTCCACATAAGTATCCCTCTACTGGTTTTCACCAGCATCATGCCCGGATCCCACCAGTGTGCAGTAACTCCATCATTCAGTTCTCAGGAGATGATGTGTCTCCAATAGCTTCCTGCTGAAGACTCAAATCTTTTACATTATTTGATTTAACTGTTATTATTTACTTAATCTTACTATTAATAAAAAATTACTATTGGTCCTTCCAAGGTTTCTTCCTTCTATATTCAGGGAGTTTTCCTTTCCACTGTCGCCTTAGGCTTGTTCAGATTGGGATTGGCCTTTTAAGATACTATAATATTGTAAAGCTGCTTTGAAACCATTCTCCATTGTAAAAAGTACTATGCACTGTTTAAAACCCACTTTATCTTTTGAGAAACAGAATCAGACCAGGCATTACCAGTCTTTTCAGGCTACTGACTTAAATTGTAAACAAAAGGAGCACAAGAAAATGACAAAATGTAAAGGCATCAGAGATATCACTTACAACATAAGTAGAATGCTATCATCTAAACAGCATACATCATGCCATCATACACATTATACAGTTGTGCTCATATTTTTACATACCCTGGCAGAATTTGTAATTTTTTGTCCTTTTTTTAAGAGAATATGAATGATTCTTTTACAGTGGTACAATGGTTCTTTTTTTCATGGTTAGTGGTTTGACAAAGCCATTTATTAGCAAACAATTTTGTAGACAGAAACTACCCAAATCACCCTGATCAAAAGTTTACATACCATGAAGGTTTTCACATTACAACATACACACAAAGTGCCACAGACAAGTTGAAATGGCTTCTAAAAGTAACCATCCTGACCTGTGATCAATTTGCTTGTAATTAGTGTGTGTGTGTAAAAAGTCAGTGAGTTTGGGCTCCTGACAGACCCCTGAATGTTTCCTCCAGTGTTGTTGAATTACGAGCCACGGGAAAAGTAAAATTATTATCAAAGGATCTGCGTGAGAAGATAGTTGAACTTTATAAAACAGGAAAAAAGATATAAAAAGATATCCATAAAATGAGGGACTCTAGACCAACAGAAATTTCAGCAACAACTGGCAGGAAAATTGTTCAGGATGCAAAGAAAAACCCACAAATAAAGTCAACTGTCATACAGGACTCCCTGAAAAGAAGTGGTGTGGCTGTTTCAAGATGCACAATAAGGAGGCATGTGGAGAAAAAGGAGTTGCATGGTCAAGTCCCCCGATGAAAGCCATTACTACGCCAATGCCACAAAGCAGCCCACTTACAATACGCCAGACAGCACAGAGACAAACCTCAACATATCTTGAACAAAATTATTTGGAGGGATGAGACCAAAATTCAACTTTTTGGCCACAACCATAAACGCTGCATTTGGAGAGGAGTCAACAAGGGGAGAAAATTACTGGCCTCATTCATAACTACGACAAAAGACTTCAAGTCAATACAAGGTATTAAACACTAGGATAAAGTAAACTTTTTATCAGGGTGATTTGAGTAGTTTCTTTTGTTATTGTGATTTCAAAAGACAATTGTTCAATAATAAATGGCTCCATCCAACCCCTAACTATGAATAACAGAACAGTTTTTGTATTATCATTCATATTCTCTGAAAAACCAAAAAATTACAAAGTCTGCTTTGTAATTATAGAGGTGCTACCCACCGAGCCACCTAACATTTAGTTTGGCAGTACTGACTAAAGCCAAAACTGTATAGAGGACGGATCAACAGCATACCTGTACTTCACTCAAAGTTAAAGTAAGGCTCAGAGGATCACTGCAGAATTAACACAATGACAGCATAAATTTATTTACTCTTTGTACAAGAATGTTTGAGTCGCCAGGAGCATAAACACAGTCGCTTATCTCTCGCACTCCTCTGTGCAGGCTTTATTTGGGCCCTTTAGTTTGCCGAGCTATATATGGAGAAAATCAGCAGTGTGCTTTACTGTCCCTTCATCGTTGTGAACATAGACACTAAAAATGAAATATGGTTCTAACACCACACACACAAATTAGTATATCTGTGGCAAGGTGAGTATATATGTCGAATAAACACGCACACACTACACTACAAAGACAGACAGGAGGGGGCCTGTAGAGAGAAACAGACTAAGGGAGGAGGGGTTGGAACAGTTTGTTCTTTAGCCAGATATGTTTAATGATCACCAGGTAGCAGAGAGTGGCTGCTTTTTTTTGCTTCTTTGTCGCATCTGCATTATCATAATATGGTATTGGGCAGTCTTAGCCAGGAATGGCACATTGCGGCATCTTTTATGTGGCGGCCCTGGTCCATATGCAAGTCAAATGAGCCTTGTCAATGTTAGCGTGTGCTGTTCATCACATGCATAATAAGCCCGTCCTGTTAAAAGGTTCTTCAGTAACGGCCGGGGGTTCAGTGGATGATTAATGATTCTATGAAGCACCATTTCCAGTACACTTAGTTAGAAGGAAGGCTCTCTACAGAATACTTTGCATTTCTGTCTCTTTGGATTACGTGAAAAGGCGTTAGTTTAAAGATTTTTAATGCTCTTTAAAGGCTTGTGATAAGTTCTGTTTTCTCAGTTCTATTATGCATCAATATTTCTCTTATTTAAGTCTGTGAAAGGGATTTGTTTTTGTCATGTAAAAGTGCAAAGTTGCATATAACGCGGATTGAGATCTTCGTTAGTAGGGCTGTCACAAGTATTACATATTATGGCAATAATTTAAGATAACCCCATTCAATTGAGATTATACCAATTATGTAGGACTACAGTCATTTTCCAGAGTAGCTTCGTTCAACAAGCATTACGTGAATTGGGTGTACAGTGGTCCCTCATTTATGGCGGGGGTTACCTTCCAGGACCACCCGTCATAAACATAAAGTAGGGACGCTATATTTATATAAGTATTTATACACTATTCTAGCCGTAGAACTTGCAGAACATTTGGGTTTCATCGTATAATGAAACTTTCACAAACAGCGACCACAAAACCGCAGATAAACACTTGTCATGTCGGAAAGTAGCGACTCAGGCGGCCGATGCTCTAGTGTTACTTCTCGTTTTTGGTGAGTATTTATCCGCTGAGTAAATACGCTATT
>JAVSBV010139841.1:0-16414 GCA_033117975.1 Parotocinclus spilosoma | reverse complement strand
GTGTGTGTGTGTGTGTGTGTGTGTGTGTGTGTGTGTGTGTGTGTGTGTGTGTGTGTGTGTGTGTGTGTGTGTAACTAGTTCTGATATAACTTTGTGTGTAGATATAACCTCAAGTGTGTCGCTGAAACGGCCACTGATTCCGATAGCGACGTTAAATAAACCAAATAAACAAACAAACAAACAACCTACACGTATTGTGCAACAGGCTTTGTTTGTAAATTAACCTTGTTTCAATCTGGGTATAACCAGAAGAAAATAATCCAGGTTAAATTTCACAAACCACAACAAGCCCTTCATGTTCTTCATGTCATTTATTTGCCTAAATGAGTGAATTAAAAGACCAAGCTACAAATGACACGTTACACAATGTGATACAATATTTACTCTGCAAATAGATCGTATCTACTGTGCAGTGCCAGAGTAAAGCCGAAAAAACAGTATTACACTGGCTTGTTCAGTAAGACCTGCACTGACTGGCTCAATCACAAATTTCTTTTTTTTTTTTTTTTTTTTAACAAAGAGTTTACTATGTAGCGTAGGTGAACGTTAACTCAGTGTTTGTAAATGCTCTAATGGCTAACCTGGAGAAACAAGAAGGGTGAAGCAGCAGCCGTAACTGATAATACACATGATAACGACACCGACACAGCAAAGGACAATGAAGCCAACCAAAGGAAAGGAAATAAGGGGTATATACAACATATGTCAAGAAGCAGTCTGCAAATTAGGCAGGTACTGAGGGAAGGTAGAGGGGCCAAAGTTATGCAAGTTATGCCCGGTTGGCAAAGGTTGCATTAAAACAGAACTTCTTCCTAACATAATTCCACAATTGAATCCATAATTTAACAAGTGTGACTCTTGCAACTGTAGGGCTTGTCTTCTTAATCTTAACACTGGTTTACATTTACAGCATTTAGCAGACGCCCTTATCCAGAGCGACCTACAACTGATACAAAGAAGAACTCTTTCTCTGGAAGATTCGTTATTAGTTAACTAATCATGAATCACCCATTCGGCCATAAACTGCATTCTTCCTTGGAATGTGGTTTTCCTATTTTTATACTATTATAGTTTTGATCAATCCTTTATATGTATTTTGCAGTTTATCATCATCATGATTTTCCTGCATAACTTCCTTCTTGGAGTAGTAGTCTGTTATAGGCCTGCTGAACAACTTTTGCTATTCATGTCATTCCCCACACCCATTTACAGTACACCGCACAATTCGACTCTGTGCTTATATAATTTGTTAGAAGCTACAGTTTCACACTTGTCAAATTCACCCCTAGGGCAGTTTTACAATAAGCTGTAGTGTGGCAATATTTCCAACATTTTTCATCTTAAAAATTAAAGAATGTTAGCGCTTAACATGCAAGTCATGAAACCAATAAATAACCACTTCTTACATGAGTAACAGTAAGTTGTGAGTTTTTTTCCCCAAAATATTTATTAGTATATATGTTATACAGAGTAACCCAAAAACCTACATGATGGCTGTTAAATCCAACTTTGATACGTTTTGCATACATAAATCATATACATCAGTCATATCTTTGTATCAATGAATTATTTTACATACTGCAATCTACATACTTTAGTTTATTTGTGAGCAGTAGAGCTGAGAAACAAGAAGAGGATAGAGAAAACAATACATGAAGGTACTATCTATTCAATGTATTGTATTTTCTTAGGCATTTTAAACACATTTTAAACAAAGTTTTTTAAAAAATGACATTTTAATTAGATAGGAAATTGTGTCCCTAATAGTTGAAATTGTAATCTGTTTTACTATTTACTGTATTATTTGCAAAACATTACTAATCAACAATGCCAATGATTTACAGATGTGTAGATCCTAGTGGATACTGCAAAATTAAAATAACATTTTCTACACCACTCTACATTGAGTTAGACTCAGAATTGATTGTAAGTGCATTAAAAGGAAATCGTACATAAAAATTTCAGTTAAGTTGATTTTGTCTTCATTTAATAAACAATTTTGCTTTATAGGCTCATTTGAATATACTGTATACTTTAGGGACTAGGATAAAACATTATAATGTATTATCATTTTGAAAAAGTACTGTAGTGACTGTGTCTAGTAAAATAATGTATTACTTGGCTTGCATCTAAATACATTGTATACATTATGTACAGTATATAAACATCACTTTTAAAATGTCCTATCCTGGTATGGGTCTTGCTTGGTTGAAATTAAACCCTGTAGTCACACTTCCACTTTATGGTTCCTCATTCTTATTTTAAACAATGACAATCTGACAATCTGATTTTTACCAGCCTTTAACTGCCATTCACACTCCCTGAGCAAACAGTAATGGGGTAAAAGTCATGATTACATAATAATTAGGAAAATTATCTGATTGTAATGTACATTTTATTTGTATATCACATTAAAACCAATGTGCTGAAGTATAGTCTAAACATACACACTAACAACCACCAACAAAATATATAATTAAATAAACATAAGAAAAATCACAAACAACATGATGTTTACACACTAACGCAGAGACATGGAAAACACATAATGTACTTATAGGCTGTAAGTATGATCAGTTTGAGTTCATGACAGAAACCCTATTCTTAATATGCATAATCTTTATAAATATAATTCAACTTCTGTTTAATATTCATAATAAGATAAGTAATCTATAATAGAAACATTAAATTAAGCAGCTTATAGTATTATCTTAGCCCATACTATTAAACCACATTTTCACTCATTTTTAAGCAATAAATAAACACATCATGTACTCACGATAAAATATGGTGTACAGATTATACAACAATGTGAATAATGCTTCTAGTCAGAAACTCAATCATGGTGATTTATTTAATAACCACATTATTTAATAATGTCATGTCTAGTAGTGAACAATTACCACATATGCTGTGAAGCCAATGTAGACACACTTTTGGCATTTAAAGTGTCTATGTGTGCAGAAAAAGAGAGTGGAACTTGCTGTATTCTTGATACTGAGCCCTTGATACCTCAACATGTTTCACTTTGTTAATTTATAAAGAACAAGAACACTGCATACTAATAATCACAGTGTTAAAGTAATTCCGTTATTTGAATGATAAAGAAATGAAAAAAATATACACATATTCACATATTCAAATATTTACATACTTTATATAACTATACAATCTTTATTCAATACTAAACTTTATTCAAGGTTGGGAAAGTTAACGTGTATTCAAGTACATGCTGTTTCTTCTAGCTATACTCTTTATGTGCAAAATGTAGCATTATCAGTTACTGCTTCATAATTCAACAGATTTGTTTGATGTTATCTATGTACTGTATCTTTTTGTGTCTATTTCTGTAATTGTACACACATTAACAACCTGTTTAATTAAGTCAATTTTGTGTAATAACAGTTGTATCAATGGACATGAATGACTGAGCAGGTAAGGCTTTGTACCGTAAAAATACCTCCATGCACCTTATTGCAATGTCATCCACCATGGGGTCAAATTTGTTAGCAAAGAGATGTTTCTGCCTCACAATCCAGTAGAGGTCCCCTACTCCATAAACACACACTGCATGTCTGTGCTGTCCAGTACATGGTGAATATGGTGCCCCTTTCTTTATGTTCCCTTCAAGATAACTCCATTTTACCAGCCTCGCTAAGGTCTGCATATCTGACTCGTCATATTTTCCATTGGGTGGATTGGAGCCTGGCACGGAAGGCATTCTCTGTAGCGTTGCCCACATGTGCTCGTCTGGGCTGTATGTGTCCTTCTCCCATTCAATAAAGTTCTGAATATCTGGAGTTTTGAACAGGTACTCCACAAACTCTCTTGTAACCACAAAATAAGCATTCCCAGTGAACATGGGAGTTTCAATTGGTGGAGGGGTCTTCTTAATACTTGTCCGAATCACAGTGGTTGTGACATTATGATGGTACTCCCAGCGTAGCTTTTTGTAACTGTTTGTTTGTTCCGACTCCATACTGTTCTTTCCTTTGAGTTGTTTCAGAATCTGAACGATCTCCGCATTCGTTTTGATAGGGAAATCTGACCCACAAGTGTTGAGTAGATACTTCCATTTAACTGGTGACTTGAGAAGATCCTCCATGCAGTTGATGTCTGCTTGTACCCGAGACCATGAAGCATAGACCACGCTCACCATCTTACTGGCTAGAAATACATTGGGAAAACATGACACAACAGACTTTACAGCATCTATGAAGCTCTTGGGTGATTTCTGATCCACATGGACACAATAGACATTCTGTGGAGTGTAAATAGCACGCAAAAGCCTTTCAAACATCTCAATCTTTTCATGGATCACCATAGAATAAGCAATAGGAAAGTCTTTCTCCTCCTTGCTCAGATGATGCTCTGTTAGAAACTCTCGGTCTCTGATATAAGCTTTACAATCTTTGGTGGCATTTAGGTAGAAAGTCTCAGATAATGGAGAGGTTCTTTTCTTTGTTGCAATTAACTCACGAAAGTATTGTCTGTTGATTCCATCAATGTCCCCTTTGATAATGGCTGAACAAGCCAGTAATTCCCCCATGTCCAGCTTGAACAGACGAGTCTTGTCCGGCTTCTTTCTCTCCATGCAACCATTTCTTTGGCCGGTAATTACACACAAAATGAGATAAACACTTACAATAAGCAATGAGATATATATCAAACATTTCTTATAATTAATTGTAGGTGACATTGCTGTGCATTTCAGAAGTGAAAGCCAAATGAGGAAACCAGCAACTGCCAAGCAATAGTGAGCATAAAGCAGTAGTCCGCTCAGCATTAAATACAGGGGGAAGTATTTAAATATAATGGGGCAGTCACAAAAGAACTGAAAGGACAGGAAAAGACGGTACACAGCAGAGGTGTGGTGTTTTTTTTTAAGTTAATCAACTGTGTTTATTAAAGGATTGGGTGCTTGCTCTGCCAACAAGCATTTAGGTAAGCAAACTTGGAAGTTGTAAACATAAAACTGTAAGCTTAATAGGCAATCAATGTGTTATTATTACTATGCCTGTATGTGTTTTTTTTTTAAGATTCCACTGGATCTATATCAGAGCTGTATATTATTATTAATTATAATTGAGACTAACTGAACATTATAGATTGTGAAGGTGTCTTTTGACATTTTTGTCTACTTGTTTTAAAACTTGAAATTTGAATGCACTTTTAAAACAGTTTCAGTACATATGGAGCCTATACTTTCAAAGGGTCCTGAGAAGAAGTAAAATTTTAATTATTATTCTTTATTTTGCAGATTGTTTAGAAACTCCAGATTACTAACATCTTCAAGATGTTTTACTTTGATGTACAGTAGCTGTTACCATTAAATTATACACTAAATGAAGAATGGCAAGTGTGTCTGTCTTGACATCATTGGTGTGTTCTTCTACTTACATCAACATTGGACTAGTGGTTCATTGTAATAAACCTGGTTACAGTAAAGTAGCTGTAAAATGAAATACACATACTTACTAACCTTGTGTCATAAAACATGATATTTGCATATTTCTATATATCTGTCTCTACAGTGCTTAATATCACTAGACAATTCAAGGAATCAGGAGGAATTTTAATGTGTAAAAGGCAAGTTTAAGCAGATTGCAAGGGTGCAAGTTTAAGCAGAATGTTTGTGATCTTTTAGCGCTCAGACGGCTCTGCATTACAAACCACCATTCATCAATAGCTGATATATCCAAATGGGAAATGGATTTCTTTGGCAAATCTTTGTCAAGCATTAAAATATGGAGTTACGTTCGCAAATGCCATTTAAAACTTTACTGTGCAAAGAAGAAGCCTTATGCTGCCCGTGTCTAGAAGTGGCATAAACTTCTTTGGGCTTGGTGGCATCCAGGACAGAAACGTGTATTGTGGTGAAATGAATCAGTATTTCAGGGCTTAAGACAATTGTTAAGAGAAAAATGGATGCATGTGTGCTCCAGACCAAAGATAAAAGGACCATACAGACCGTTGTTAGGAACTAGCCCAAAAGGCAGTGTCTGTCATGGTATAGGGCTGTGTCTGTACCCTTAGCAAATGCCCTTTAAACTGTGGCAGCATTAATACAGAAAAGTACACTGGCATCTTAAGACTTTGCAGGAAGAATGAGACAAAATGACAACTGAAACACTAAATCGCTTTGTTTTAACAAAGAGAACTGAGTCATTATTTTATTAGATTATTTATAACATAATTCTGATGAATACTGATGCCCCCTGTTTTGCCTAGGGCAGCAACCCACAACAGAATAAGCAGTGTAAACTCCTCTCGGACACTGTGATAAGCAGGAAAGATTACCACTGATACCTCCCACCTCAGACATAATATATTTGGACTACAACTCTCTGGCAAGAGGCTGAGATCTATCCTGAAAAACCTTCTGTTGTGTTACTATGAACAAAATGAGTGCAATTAAGAAAAAAATCTGGTATTAATTTGTTCTTTATTTCTCATTCATGGCAGAGTAATGCCCACCATGTTAAATCACTTATTCTGTTCAGAGTACTGTGCCTCTCTCAATATTGTGTGTGCCCCAGTACACCAAGTAGTCTTGAAACGCCATGGCGTTTGCTACTTTCTTGGTAATTTAACATTGACGCATTACATATACCGGCAGATGATGGAGGTTAAATATTAAATCAGATGGTGGTTGCTTTAACTATAAAGTCAATCTAGTTCTTAATTTTTGTAATTAATTTTAAAAACTGTCCTAATGGAATAATGTCTGACAAAAAGTGAATTAAGGGGTAGGATTATTTCCTGTAGGTACTGCTAAAGAAAACAGCATTAGATCTTACATTATATATTACATAAGTTCACTTGGTATTTAACATAAAAAAACAAAACAACAACAACAAAAAGAAAAAACAGAACACGATAGGAACATCACCCTTCACAAGCGGTTAAAAAACATTCGAAAAAAATTGTGGGAATGGTGACCCTCTAGTGGTCATTCTTTAAAACAACAATTAACGTTTTTTTTTTCCGAGTGCCGTTATTTTGAATGGGGAAAATACAGTACTTTAGAAAAAATACTTTAGATAGAAACAAGAAGGTTATAAAATATCAGAAACGGTTCGTAGCACATTATACGTACAATGTATTGCCAAAAGTATTTGCTCACCCATTAAAATGATCGGAATCAGGTGTTCAAATCACTTCTATGGCCACAGGTGTATAAAATTAAGCACCTGGGTATGCAGACTGTTTTTTACAAACATTTATGAAAGAATGGGTCGCTCTCAGGAGCTCAGTGAATTCCAGCATGGAACTGTGATAGGATGCCACCTGTGCAACAAACAAAGTACTGAAATTTCCTCGCTCATAAATATTACACAGTCAACTGTTACCTGTACTATAACGACAGCAACTCAGCCATGAAGTGGTAAGCCACGTAAACTAACGTGCAGGGTCAGAGGATGCTAAAGCACAGGTCGCCAACTTTGTGCAGAGTCAATCACTACAGACCTCCAAGCTTCATGTGGCCTTCAGATTAGCTTAAAAACAGTCCAGAGAGCTTTATGGAATGGGTTTTCATGGTCAAGCAGCTGCATTCAAGCCATACAACACCAAGTGCAATGCAAAGCGTCAGTGATGTAAAGCATGCCACCACTGCACTCTAGAGCAGTGGAGGCATGTTCTCTGGAGTGATTAATCGTGCTTCTCCATCTAGCAATCTGATGGATGAGTCTGGGTTTGGCGGTTGCCAGGAGAACGTTACTTGTCTGACTGCATTGTGGCAAGTGTAAGGTTTGGTGGAGGGGGGATTCTGGTGTGGGATTGTTTTTCAGGAGCTTGGATTGGCCCCTTAGTTCCAGTTAAAGGAACTCTGAATGTTTCAGCATACCAAGACATTTCGGACAATTCCATGCTCCCAACTTTGTGGGAACAGTTTGGAGCTGACCCCAAACCACTTGTCACTTAAGCTCATATGTGAGCAAACATTTTTGGAAATATAGTGTATAAAATGATCAGCAAAGCAGACATTTATCAAAAGTATTCATCAACAACTTCCATGTCAGAGCTGCAGAATATCCCATCAAACACTCAGACCTACTGATACTTATCAGGCCAATCCACCTATAAGGCCAGACTTTTTAAATTGCTTGTTCCTCGGATGTCCCTACTTAAGAATCTACTGAGGTGGGAGGAAAAAAATACAAATAAATCTTTATTTTCAATTTCCCGAGGACTATGTGGAATCAATACAAGGAAGGATTTTTTTTTTTTTCAAGAAGGATTTTTTTTTATTTTAAAATAAAATGTATTCAACCTACAATTAAATTAAAGTGAATCTGGAAAATAATCAAATGAACAGAAGAAAACAGTTGACTACCCATCAATCAAAAAGATAAAAAATATAATGCGATTTTCTTTTCGAATTTCAACCATTGGTGCTACGGCAGATTCGAGAAATAGCAAAAAAAATCGATATATTTTTTTGTATTCTTCAAATTGATCGTCGGCGGATCCGCGAAACAAACCATCGAAAAAGTCTGGCGTTAGTATTTTATAAAATACTGCACATTGACAGATGCTCTGCTGTTCTGTAGAGATTCTGACTGACCTTCACTATAGTTGAAATAGGTTTGTTTTTAACCAATAGCACCGCAGATTTTGCCTTCTTCTGAAAGAATCGTTGAGGTGGATGGCCCCTAATTATGAGTGGTGATGGCTCAGTGACTGACAACAAAAATCTAGTCTCTGTTGGATGAATGCAGTCAAAAATGACTGACATGTATCCCACCCACTGATTCCACCCACAGACCCTTCCCGCATTATTACATATTTGGAAATGAGACAGTCAGTGAACTTAGAAAGGACACCCAACAAATCAGACTAACTGGAGAATTACTGTATTTTATGTTTAGTATTTTAAATGGTTAAACACATTCATGAGTCACTCAAAGAATCAGCCCATTAACACCCTATTTGGAGACCAGAGAGTTAGACTGTAATAAACAGATTGACAGAAATGTAATTTACTTTAACTAATCTAAATACATACCCTACTACAACGCCCTATTTGCGCACACAACCAAAAACAATTGTCCACGACGGCATTTTCTTCGCCACAGCTCTCATGGAACATGACCCGCTCTCCACAGGAGATCCGTTCCTTTGCAGCTTTGCAGCAATTGTGCCTCGATAAGATATTTTGCAGGATTAAATGTCAGAATCTGGATGTCATTTTTAGTTAAAGGGAAATACTCTTTATGTGATCATTTGTCAAAGATGGTGATCTTAGGTTAGAAGCATCCCTTAGGTAGATAGTGTTTAACAGGCCCGGAGGGGCTAATCGGGAGATTCAGGAAGATTCCCGATGGGCCGGCTCATATCCATCTCGAGTTTGGGCCGGTTGGACGGGAAAAATCATTTTGACACTTATCTGATCTTCTTCTTGCACTAATTCTCCATTTAACACCGTATGCATTATCTATTCATCATTAGATGGATTCTACCATCTGAGGAATTCCCCCCTCCCAAATGTTTGAATTGGTTGCGCCCACAAGTGGTCTTTTCTGGAGCGATAAAATGAAATATAGGAACAGAATAGCACGAAGCGTCAGTCGGTAAAAAGAGGCCAGGTGGAGCCGAAAAGGCCAGATTAAAAAAAGAAAGAAGATGGAAGAAGAAGCTGCCAAATGTGCAAAATTAACTAAGTTGTTTTCCAGAGGACAGACCCCAGCTGCAGCCGTTAAACAGAGATACGGAAATAATATTGAATTGTCAGCTATTGCGCAACGTTTGCAGTGTCGACTTAGCCCAATACACACCATTAATCCCAAATGTCCAGTTTCAAGCTGCAAATAATAAACATAATTTAGAAGTGTAAGAGTTTAGCGTTTTAATTTCAACTTATTGATCCTATACAAATGTAAATATGTTGTTCATCTTTATCACATTGTTTTACCTTTTAAATCTTAAGCTCATTTAAATTTGAATTAAACATGTTTAAGTGAAGGGGGTTTTGTTAACTTACCAACATATACTTGAACTTATACGTAATAAAAAGGCATTGTAAGAGCTATCTGCTGTTTCATTTATTCAGATTCCTCCATGGAAAAAGTGGGCTGGATTTGGGTATGAAACTCCCGGGCTGAAAAAGGGGCCCACTCCGGCCCTGATTACTTCCAACTTCAGAAGTATGTGTGCAATTAAAAGTGACACACCGTTTCATTAAAAAAAACTAAACCTTTTCACAGGTTAAACAGTACAATAAACAAACGTTGTCTTTTCTCTGTGTATAACACTTATTTAAACCAGCATTCACATTTTAATCTTATCCATGCACATTTTTTCATTAGTGTTGTGTTTCACTCTAATACAAACAAACAGGATCACCAGAATCACGCTTACAGAATTTTACTGGCTGTTAGAGGTGGGCGGATCGATCCAAATATCGATAATATCGATACCAACGCTGGTATTAATATTGGTCGATACTTAAACTTTTTTCTCCCGCATGCACTGACTGCTGCAAAGTCTACTGTCTGTCAGTGCTGCTCCCAGTGCACTGTGTCACAGCACGGCGCAGCGCATCCTCCCCTCCCCTCCCCTAATTTATCTCCAAGGAATATTAGCACAGTAATACAAGTATGAAATTTATAGTGACTTTAAACATAACAGAAGTAAAAACAACAACACATGATTACATACAGGTTAAAGACTTACTATATTATTATTACTATATTATTATTTCCCTCAGCCGATTCCCTAAGAACTGAGGAGATCACCAGGAGCCGGGCAGGAGATTTTGTTTTAGGATGTTTTTACCTAAAAAAAAAGATTTATTTTCCTAATGTTAAGGCAAACTTTGTTTTATTACTGTTGCATTGTTTCTAAACAAAAATATAGATTGTTATAATAAAGTATTTTGTTGTCATATACAATGTTTAGCGAAATTCTTTCCTGGGTCTTTTGGACCCTTTGGATCTATGAAGCTTAAATATTAAAAAGTATCGGTATCCCGGCCCTGTGTTTACTTGGTATGGGATCGATACCAGAATTCCCGGTATCGCCCACCTCTACTGGCTGTTCCTCTCAGGTGTTTTACTTTTACAACATTCCCATGGAACAGTGTTAATGCGCGGCTTTACCTACAAAACATGGTGCCGCATTACTACACATGAAATAGTTCCTTTGAACATAACAAATAGACTTCAGGCTTGTCCATGTGATCTTTAGGAAACTGCAGATAAGCAGGAATGTTCATTTTGGATTGTACAGTAGTGGCTTTTTAAATGCAAACCTGCCATGCATATCATTTTTGTTCAGTGTTCTCCTGTCTTTGACTCATGAACTTTAACTTGAGTCAATGTGAAAAAGTCTTTAAGTTGCATAGAGTTACCTCTTGATCTTATGGGCAATTACACCCCCTGCTTTTGGTCTTTGTTGGTTGACCAATCCAGGTTAGGGTAACAATGGTCTTACATTTCCTCTATTTGTACATAATCTGTATGACTGTAGACTTTTTATGACTATTGTAAGGCTGATAACACTGGTCTACATTTGTAAAACAAAACAAAACAATTAATTTTGACCCAATTAATTTAGCTGTTTTTACCCAAATAAAAGAATCTGATTCCAAATATAAAGTCACAAAATATTCAAAATGTCAGCTTTTTTTCCACAAATAACAAGTGTTTGATTAAACATTATAAAGTCAAATATCAAGGGTAATAAGAAGTTCTGAAATAGTGAGAGTGCATAATATATTTGTTTTTATGCAAAGACTATTGTCCAACCACGAGAGCATTAGTATTGTATATATAGTATACTGTGTAATACAATAGTATAATGTAATACTCTTTTATTAAACACTTTTTAGATCAGGGTTGTCATGCTGTAAACATTGTGATTGCAGTTGTCTGCCTGATATCCATGCTGTTCCAAAGCCTCAACAAACTGTTTCATTCCCCCAATTGTAAGGTTGTGCTCAGAAGTTTACACACCATGGCAGATTTTGTAATTTTTTGGCCGTTTTTTTCAGAGAATATAAATGATAATACAAAATCTGTTGTGTTATTTATGGTTAGTGGTTGGATGAAGCCATTTATTATTGAACAATTGTGTTTGCCCTTTTGAAATCACAATAACAGAAACTTCCCAAATCAACCCGATCAAAAGTTTACATACCCTAGTTTTTAATACCGTGTATTGCCTCCTTGCTTAAAGTCTTTTGTGGTTGTTGTGGATGAGGCCCTTAATTTTCTCAGATGGTAAAGCTGCCCATTTTTTTTTGGCAAAATGCCTCCAATTTCTGTAAATTCTTTGGCCATCTTACATGAACTGCACCTTTGAAATCTCCCCAAAGTGGCTCAATGATATTTAGGTCAGAAGACTGAGATGGTCACTCCAGAACCTTCATTTTTTTTTTTTGCTTTAACCAATGACAGGTCGGCTTGTCCTTGTGTTTTGGATCATTGTCATGTTGGAACATCTAAGTGTGCCCCATGCGCAGCTTCTGGGCTGATAAGTGCAAATTTTCCTCCAGTATTTCCTGTAAAATGCTGCATACATATTGCCATCAATTTTGATTATTTCCCTGTGCCTGTGCTCACACATCCCCAAAACATCACTGACCCACCTCAGTGTTTCACAGTAGGGATGGTGTACTTTTCATCATAGGCCTTGTTGACTCCTCTCCAAATGTAGCGTTTATGGTTGTGGCCAAAAAGTTACATTTTATCCAGAAGTCTTAAGGTTTGTCTCTGTACTGTCTGGCATATTGTAAGCAGGCTGCTTTGTGGCATTGGCGTAGTAATGGCTTTCTTCTGTGGACTCGACCATGAAACCCATTTTTTTCAAGTGCCTCCTTATTGTGCATCTTAAAACAGCCACACAACTTCTTTTCAGAGTTCTGTATGTCAGCTGCCATTATTTGTGGGTTTTTCTTTGCATCCCAATTTTCCTGCCAGTTGTTGCTGATTTTTTTGTTGGTCTACCTCTCTTGGTTTCAACAGAATCCTTCATTTTCCACTTCTTAATTAGAGTTTGAACACTGCTGATATTATTCTTAATTCCTTGGATATCTTTTTATATCCTTCTCCTGTTTTATAAAGTTCAACTTTCTTTTCCCACAGATCATTTGATAATTCTTTTGCTGTCCCCATGGCTCGTAATCTAACAATGTCAGTGGCAACACTGAATGAAACTGTGGTCTGTCAGGAGCCCATAAACTCACTGACTTTTTATACACACTCTAATTACAAGCAAATAGATCACAGGTGAGGACGGTTACTTTTAGTAGCCATTTAAACCTGCATGTGTCAATTTGTGTGTATGTTATAATGCCCAAACTTTCAGGGTATGTAAAAGTTTGATTTGCGTAGTTTCTGTTGTCATTATGATTTTAAAGGGGCAAACACAATTGTTTGCTAATTAAAGGCTTCTCCAAACCACTAACCATGAATAAAAAACAGGTTGTATTATCATCCATGCTCTCTTAAAAACGCCCAAACCTTATTTTTGAAGATTCATACATTATGTAGTGAATAAGTGAATACTTATCTAGATCACCCTCTGGTGAAAAAATTATTTGAGCGTTGATTCGCTAGAGGTCAGCAGTAGTACACAAACATGTCAGTAATACAATGTTCATAGGTCAACCCAAGTCTTCAAAATCCTTTAAAAAAAAATCCAATTCAGGGTTGCTGGGAGACCTGTCTGGAAGCACAGGACCATTAATACAGCACTTTCATTTTGATTTAAATGTGCTTTACGTACTTAAAATTAAAGTTTTAATGCTAATAATGAAAAATCTTAAAATGAGCAAATGATCCTCAATTACTTAATTTAAATACTGCTAATATACTAGGTACTGTATATTTAGATCCAAAGGTGATTAATGAGACTTGATTTTCATAACTAACATATCGTTGTGTGTTTTTCTAAACACAATGTGCAGTGCAGTTTACTGAACACCTAGGTTAATAATAACAATAAAATAATAGGCTAATATTAATATTTTTTTATTTTTATAACCATTGAAATACATTAGAATGTCATCATGATTCTACAAATGTTCTTGTTTTCTTTATTTTATTATAGCTAATAAATAAACAGTGATCAGATTAAATATGAACGAGCAAACTCAGTTCCAATGAAGTTGGGACGTTGTGTAAAATATAAATAAAATCAGAATATGATGATTTCCAAATCCTTTTTAACAAATATTTTATGTTATATTTAATATATTTTATATTTAATGCTCAACCAAACAAACTTTATTGTTTTTTTGCAAATGTTCACTCAGGGACATCCATGAAAAAGATGTTGCTTGGATGGCAGGATATGTTGCTCCAAAACACTTTTCAGCATTAATGGCGTCTAAACAAATGTGCAAGTTACCCATGCCATGGGCACTAACACACCCCCATACCATCAGAGATGCTGGATTTTGAACTTGATTACAATCTGGACAGTCCTTTTCGTCTTTGGCCCAGAGGACATGACGTCCATAATTTCGTCGGACTACAGGACACTTTTCCACAGCTGAGCTTGTTCGGGATGCTCCCTTTATACCCAATCATGACACTGTTGCAGGCAACAAATTCAAAATAAGTAAACATTTGCAAAAAACAATAAAGTTAATCCGCTTGAACATAAAATATTTCTTTTTTATTAAATTAAATATGGGTTAAAAAGAACAAATAATCATATTCTGTTTTTATTTACGTTCCAACTTCACTGGAATTGGGGTTAAAACATTGATGGGGACTTTTTATCAGATACATTTAGCTATTTAATGACCAGAAATACTGTAACTTTAAGCAATAGACATCTGTAAATTAATTTGTTCACATTATCAATGCTTCAATATAATTTGGTATTAATGTACTGTTACAAATATGATCTTGTAGTGGAGTCTTGGGTTAAGATTGGGTTGATAGGCTTGGTTCCCTTTGTGTTCTTTACTTAAGGTAATCCTTGAAATTCCAGGTACTATAGAGAAGATACTTGCTTGGGCGAGAGCAGGGAGTTTAGACATGGCACAATGTTCAGGACGAGTGTGACACTGCTACCAATGGAGTCACCATCATTTCCTGGTTAAATGCTTCTCTCCACAAAATCATTCAATCCCTATGATACAGATGATATCTTGGGTTGTTGATGAGAACAGAAGTCTGGAAATAATGGGCTTCCAATTGACACTGTTTAAAGGGCACTGCCCAAAATTGTAATTGGTTAAATTTGTGTTGATTTAGACTTCAACACAATCCTTGGTTAAACAGGCTGCTCTTCTGGTAAAAATGCATGCTTCTGGTGCCAGGTTTAAAAGGAACGCCTGTATGTGCAAACAGATAAAGATAAATCATTGTTATGACTTCATCTTCAATTATCAGTCAGACCTTTATCTCAAAATAGCAGAGATAAAGAGAGAAAACGTACTGAACAGGCTGGATCTACAATATTGTTGACTGTGTTGCACCAGATGACATTTCTAATATTATGAGATGGGTTAGTGGATATGAAGTTAAGCTTGTTCTTAATTCTCTTACTGAGCAAAAGATTGTAACCCTAGATCAGAACACCTACAGTTTTGATGATGATTCCCATTATGATCCCATAAAGCACTTAATTATCTAAAACCTAGATGGAGCTAGGCACATGGCATCACAAACATAGGATCTGATAAGATTAGTGCCTACAACATCAATTTTCTTGGGTTACCTCATCTAGGAACAGCACAGTGCTTTTCTCTGAGTATCTATGCCAACAGGCAACTAACACCTGTATGTATTTCCTGTATGAATAATTATCCTGGTGCAATCAGGAAGTTAGGTTTTGTGGTTCAGTTTGCAATTTGAAGCCAAGCATAACTTTTTTAAAAGACCAAAGCATTTGACCTAAATATAAAATAATGACCTAAAGGCATTAGATGTTGCTATGCTACAAGTCATCCACAGTGCTAAATATACAAGAGAGCATAGAGCAAAAACTGTGGAGATTTTTGCCGGATAATTCAGGTATGGTAGAATATAAAGAAATATCATGCCAGAAATAATGTTTTTTGTAATTAATATTGTCAAGACTATGCCATTCTTTATTCAACATGTGCTAAAAGTCTTGCAGATAGTGGATGCCTGGCCTCAGAGAAAACATTTGACGTTTTCCCAGCCAGGAGAAGCAGGCCCTGGATAGTCCTATCAAGGTGGATTCTGTATATGAAGGAAGTCTTCAAAGAGATGATCCTGCTAAATTATAATGCATCCTCTGTATTTTGCTTCAGTAAACTTTATTTTTTAACCGGCATACCCGTAGAGCAAAGAGACACAGCCAACGAGTGAGAAAGAGTTAAGTGTTTAAGACATATGTTTATTTTCAGGACCTACACTACCGTTCAAAAGTTTGGGGTCACCCAGACAATTTTGTGTTTTCCCTTAAATCTCATACTTTTATTTATCAA
>JAVSBV010139815.1:0-16417 GCA_033117975.1 Parotocinclus spilosoma | reverse complement strand
TTTAATCGGACCAGCCGGTTATTAGGACCAAAACGATTGCGTCCCGATGTGGTCCCATTAACCGGAATCGACTGTACACATTTTTTTTTATATCAGTACTGTCAGCTGCTGTGGCTTAGATGTTAGAACCAGCTGTTGGCTGCACACTGGCCAGGGCAGGGCGATTTCTTAGGACCTGTGTCCAAACGCCTGGACGGACTCTCAATGCGGACATCACATCAGGTGGTGAGGTCAAGGAATGCTGTGATGGACTGGGTGTACCTCTGTCTGTGCCCAGTGATCTTCTGGATCCAAATCCCATCTCCACAACGCTACCCTGACTGAGCAGGTAAATTAATTGTTGAGCCTTGCTTTTAAATGCATCTTTGAGAATGGCAGAAAAATGTAATGATTAGAATTTTATGGTGCTAGGTTTTGTTATATTGTGTTCATATTACGTAATAGGCCTTAACGTTTTAAACGAGTTCAATCCTGACTACAGGGAAACGTGGCAAAATTATAATGTGATCGTTATGCGTAATCCAAAAACATAATACTCAGAGGTTTAGGTTAAACAGTGCTGAGTTCATCTACAGTATTATACTCTTAGCTGTATGCATTCCTAACGGAACATACTGTACCCTGAAGGAGCTTGTGGAACGTAAGCAAACACACACCGCAATTCTCTGTGCCAAACCCATAAGAAATCGTAAACCAGAATGTCTTTTGGCTGCAGAGCCTGAAACCTCCCAGTTTGAGACAAATAAAGTGTCTATTTTAAGTTCATATGAAGAGATTTGGAAGTGGAAGACTTTGGTCTGGTGTCTCTTAGGTGACACGTTGTACTGGCAGTCAGAAAGCTACGGCCAAAATATTCCTCACACTGTGTGATCGAATCCTCATCCTGGAACATTTCCTAAAAGGGACGTTGAATGAAACTCCGTAATCATTTATCACAATAATATATCAGTGTTTTTAATGATATCTATACAATATTCACCCCAATCTCACCTAGCTGGGACTGGACTCTTAATTAAGTCAAGTCAAGTCAAGTTTATTTTTATAGCGCTTTTTATAACGAAGTATGTCTCAAAACAGCTTTATAATCTTATATTATTTTAAAAAGAAAATCCCAAATTGAGCAAGCCTAGGGCGACAGTGGTAAGGAAAAACTCCCTGAAAGTAGAAGGAAGAAACCTTGGGAGAAACCAAGACTCAAAATGGGATCCGTCCTCCATGGGTGGCCTAGATGTTAATTAAGTAAATACTTAAAAGTGTATTATAGTAATAGTAAAATTACGTAAATTCTATAATTGAAATCAATAATATTTAAGTTAGTTATACAATTAGTAACAAAATAGATTTTAAAAACAGTCCTCAGTGGGAGGTCCTTGGAGGCACATCGTCTCTTAGTGACTAAATGATGGAGGGAGTTCCTGCACACTGGTGGGACTGGGATCTATTAATTGGTTTATAAGAAAACATTATTAAAAAATGTTTTGTTTCCCTTAAATCCTCTCTAGTCCACCACTGGGACTTGACCTTGCATCTTTGTGATGGTGGGCTAGAAAACTGATGCTGTGCCGCAGCATATTTGAAAATGAAATATCCCCTAATTTTTGTGAGCAGTGTATAATAATCTGAAAGGTGCCCAAATCTTTTCCCGTTATTATTTTTTTTAAATCTCTATAATAGTTAGAGAAATTAAAATACAAAATTCCCTTCCAGAGAAACCCAACAAAATGGACCAGGGCTACCAACACATTTGCATAAGATATCTTTCATATTCTGTGTTTGTACAGAATTACAGTACAGTGTGAGAATGTGATGTTCAGCCCACAAACTAAATCCTTTAGCACATAATGATAAGAACTCGTAATAATGGATTTCATTACATAAGCAACAGAATGATTGTGTGTACATTCTGTGTGCAGACTCTTCACAAATCAAACATACAGAGCACTCTGTAGGTCATGGACAATCCTGTCTGGGCCTTTTGCAAGCCGTTTTCCATGTTTGCATGCCCTCAGGGAAACACTGCTCACAAACTTATATGTTACCCACTGATGTGCCCCTTCTCAAAGTTTGTCAACTGGGCAAAATGTATTTAAGTGCTCTGTAAAGTTGTGTCAAATCTTTAGTTGTGCTAAATCTCTTAACAAGAAGTACAACTTTTGGAAGTTTAGAAGCTCAGAAACCACTTTTTTTTGGAAGGAGAACAGGATGAAAAGACTTAGAGATTTTAAAGCTCGCACAGTCATGGCCAGAGATGCTTACATTGTATAATGAAGTACACTTATAAGCATTACATAGAATTGTATTTAGCTTTTAATAAAAAAAATACATCTAGTGTAAACAAAGACTTCATATTTACAGTGTCGACCCTTCTTCGTGCTGTTTATCAGCCTCTGGGTGAAATTTTGAATGATGGCAACCCATTATGGCCTAATCAGTATTTGAATAGTTTCTTGGTTTCCTTTTGTCCACCCTCTTTTAAGGTTCTCAATGGGATCATGGCCAAGAAACCCCCCAGATCTTAATCCCTTTAAGATCATCTTCCAATCTTGCCTGTGAAACCGTTTTGATGCTTGAAGTTTATTTGGAAATAACCATGGTTAACAGATGAAACCTTAAAAGCACCACTACCCTTTTAAAGCAAGCAGTCTGCTCTTCTAATCAGCATAGTGATATCAGCTGTCCAGTCCTCTTTATCCTTTTCTCCTGAGCTAATGAGATCATGCCTGGCACTGTTAGCAGGTCATTTTGTAAAGGCTGGAATTCAGTAATTTCTGTGATTTTATGACAGGAAATGACTTCTAGAGAAAATCTAGAGTTCAGATTTTACACTTTGTGAAAACCTGTGAATTGGAATAAAGATCAGTGGAAAAGAGTATTATGGAGTGCTGGATCCAAGTTTAAAAATTTTGGATCCATTTTTTATCAATTATACCCCTTACAGGTCAGCATCTTGCTTGCAGTTACTGCTTGAGTGATATTTGGCATGTTTTCCCAATTGGACTTTGTCCTTATGTTTACTAAAGCCTCCCAAAAACATGGCTTGGCTCTCTAGGTACTCCAAATTGGCCCTTGGTGTGAGTGTGTGATGCACTGGTGCACTGAGTGGTGTGTCCTTGCATTGAGTGTTTCCAGGATTTGCTTTGGATTCTCTACAACCCTCAGATGAATGAGTGAATGATGTTTTTAACAGCACTGCATGTGGTGTTGCCAAACAGCTCCAGGGACACTGATCTGAGCCTCATTGCCAGTTACTCTCTATGTCTACTTGGCATGTTCTCCACATGTCCAATTGGATTTCTCTAGGTAGTCTGGCTTAATCCCACCTCTCAAAAACATGCCAGAAAGTGACCATTGGCCTTATGTGATGGACTGGTTAGCTCTCCGGAGTGTCCTATTTTAAGTATTTCCAGGACATGCTTTGCATTCAGCACAGGATAAAGTTACCGAAAATCAATACATAACAGACGTGTCTGGAAAACTAATTCCATATAAAAAGTATGAAGTAATGCCAAGGATACGCAAATAAAGTTTTCCTGGCTTTGAATGTGAAGTGGCAGTAAAAGTGAGAAACAATAGCCAAGGCCATCTGATTCATTTACGTTCTGATTTAGGTTCTTCTAATAAACTACAGTACAAGTTCATGTACTTTATGCTTCCGAATGAACTAAATGGATGAAGGCACTGGTGTGGTGTGGTGTGTTTGTGTGATCCTGAATCCTTCCATAATAAAAGACTAGGCTGTGCCCAGAGAGAGTGGCACCAGCCCTGGCACATAAAGGAAAGCACACACTCATTACAATACAAGAACAAAAAACTGGAACAAGTAAGAGATTCATGACTGGAGCAGCCCAGGCCCAATAGCATTCATCATTTGTTTCCCATGGCACACAGAAGGGTATTGTGACAACGAAACACTATGAGATGAACCTGTCGGGTATTAAAGGGCGCGTCGTCTTGGCCTCTTTCCAAAAAACAATAAATACGTACTCAATTTTGGCTCAAGAATGTCAAACTTGAATATCATGAGCTCAACCCGCGATTGTGTGCCAACCATATTACGTATTAAAATTAGGTCTTTGTTTACTAGTTATGGGCAGAAACGGCACGGAAACAATAAAAATGACTGCAGGAGAAAGGAACGACATAAAAGATTGGCTTTCATTCAGTAATTATGATCTGCGAGAAAGAGAATATGATACTGTTTGGGAGATTTCTGTCAAGGGTTCAAATCCCACCTGTGCCAAGCTGCCAAAGTCGGGTCCTTAAGAAAGGCCCTTTGCTTGAATTGTAGGACTATATAAGTTGTAAGTCACTATGGATAAGGGTGTCTGCTAAATAATGTAAATTATACAATTCATTGCATACTCATTGTCTTGCAGCACTTTTAGATTTCAGGGCCAGGGCCGGGGCTGGAGCTGGGGCTGGAGTCAGGGCCAGGGCTGGAGCCGGGGCTGGGGCCGGGGCTGGGGCTGGAGCTGGGGCCAGGGCCAGGACATATGCTGCAGGTGTTTAGGTTGGAATGAGTTTTAGCAAA
Source organism: Parotocinclus spilosoma (assembly GCA_033117975.1). Classification (NCBI taxonomy): domain Eukaryota; kingdom Metazoa; phylum Chordata; class Actinopteri; order Siluriformes; family Loricariidae; genus Parotocinclus; species Parotocinclus spilosoma. The sequence continues at coordinate 11,886 of JAVSBV010139815.1, read as the reverse complement.
GCTTTTCAGGCCACTGCAAGGTAAACTGAGCCTAAACGGGCAGTGGCTCTGTTATACAATTGTGCTGAACTTTTTTATGGAACATTTTGGGTCACAGATGAAATTTCCTGCAGGTTCAAACCTCATTTAGCCACAGTGACCTGTGCAAGACCTGCTGGGAACGCTCTCTGACATGGTGATTTAACTGAGTTGGGAAAAATGTATGGAAACGGTGCCTCACAACTTCAGAGACTGGAATGAGTGTATAAAAACTCTGCATTAGTTATAATAATCTATCAGAGGTGACAGAAGGAGTACTACTGATCAGATAAAAGAATTACAAGCTGAAGTATGGCTTATATCTGTGACTTAAATAGAATTATAAAACTACATGCTACTGAAAGTCTTCTTCAAATTTTAAAACAGGATGTTTCTTTTCTTTATGGGGGTACATGTATGCAAAATCACATTTAATAATAATCAAATAATTACATATGCAAAGCTTAAAAAAATATAGTTTTTTAATACCCGTCATATTCACCACAGAAATTGACAGGGACATGGATACTCCTTAATTAATTAATATCAATTATTTGTGTATACAGTACAATGCAGAAACATTATTCATTTGTGAGAGCCAGTAGCACAGGGTGCAAGACAGCAACAATCCTAGACAGGGTGCCAATCTACTGTATTATAGAGAATGCATTATGCTGAAAATGTTTATCTGGCATACGCTTCCAATGCTGCCAGTATTCTGTAATCTCTACAATCTCTACAAAGAAATATGTAAATTCTCTTGAAATTAGGTAATTATTCATTTTTTGCTTTATGACCTCATTGCGTTCCAACTTTTTGGGAATATGCTAGAGGTCTGAAATGCAAAAATGGATGTTTATCAAGAAATTAAATAAAGTTGACCAGACAGAATATGAAATATCTTCAACCAACATCAATAAAAGTTGATTAGTTTTTTTTAAATGAGCATTTTCCATACCGTCCCAACTTTTTTTCTGGTTACGGGTTATGGCTCTCTACCTTTTCAGAACAGGATTAATTTATTCTTAATCCCATTACAGAATTACTCAGGACATCATGCCAAGAAGATTGTAGCTTTTTCGGACGTAAAATCGATCTGTCTGTCTGACGGTCGTTGTTTTTTTGTCCGTCTGACTGTTTACCTTTGTATTTTGCTGTGTGTTTTCACACAAAGTGCGCTGACATGTAGAACACATGGCTCGTTGTATCTGTGATGATGCCCTGCTGGTGATAACTCCATGGTGACCCGGATCCTGCTCTCGGTTTGAGTCCCAAACACTTTGCACTCTCATTTGTGTACACATTGAGTAGTGAATGCTCGATTCTTTTCTCTTATGTTCTTTTCCATTCTGCTCTGTTGTGTTTTTTTTCTTCGCTGTGTTGCGCTGACCAGAGCTTTTCCACTCTGCTCCCTGCATTACGACCCTGATTCTCAATGAATCCCTGCGATAGAATAGGACTTAAGGAATAAGAAGAAAGGAGCCAGGGTAGCCTGACCTAGCACTTAGTGCAGCAATGCATGGCTCAACAGATATAGAAGAATATGCTAATCCATCCTCTGAGTAGTCCGGTTGGCACAGGAAGGCCTTTACAGAGAGTTTATGCCAGCTCATTAATGTGCTCTGCCAGCTCTTGTACTTTTGGGTTAAGTGAAGCAGAGTATTATCCCAATTATATGAAAAGTATAGTAAGAGATTCTTATTGGAGCCTAAGGCTGTGAAGCTCAGACAGACATTTGGTGCTTATTAAAAATGTAGCTGTGCAAATTTTAAAAAAGGTAAAATAAAATCTAAATGAAACAATCAATTACCTGAGTTCATTTGGAGATCACGTTTATCATAAAACACTTTAAACTAATTTGTTTTTTGCAATGTTTTATTTCAGTCTGCTCAGGAGTGACTTTTGGCTTCATGATAGTAGCTGTAAATCCTTTAAGTTGTGAGGTTGGATCTTCATGGATCAGAGTTGTTTGTCCAGCATATCCCACAGATGCTCAATTGGAGTGGATTTGGAGGCAAAACCAACAGCGTGAACTTGTTGTCTTGTTCCTCAAATTATTCCTAAACCATTGACACAGTGAGGCAGGATGCAATATCCTGGCAATTAGGGAACACTGTTGCCATGAAGGGGTGTACTACTGGTGTAGATAGATGGATAGATAGAGCTCAACGTAACACCCTCACAGGAGGCCAAAATGCAAAAGTCTCCCAGCTCACTGTCTGTGTGTATAGCCTTATGGCTGATGGGGGTATGATGCAATTTAAGAAATCTATGGAAGTCCTATATCATGTATACTGGCACCTTTAGAACCCGCTGAAGTGTCACACGAGTTGAAAAAATGAATAATGTTTTGCATGGCTCACATCTTTCAAACCCCTGCTGTTCTTCAAATACTCTAAAAGTCATATGATATTAAAATATGTACTTTCATCATTCCGAACATGGCACATGTGATCCAGAGCAACAGTTCAGCTCTAAAAATGAAAAGTGAAATGCACACAAATGTACTTTTTTACGGCAGATTTAGTCTCTCAGCCGAGCCTTTATTTATGGTTCCTGGTGGGTTTCTTTTACACTGGAGATAAAGGACTAATATAACTAGTATGTATGTATGTATGTAACGTTTATAGGTACAGTAGGTGGACTTGCTTAAAGTGGCTTAGCAGTTAAGATTCTTGACTACAGTACCCCACCTCTGCCAAGCTGTCACTGTGGGGTCTTTGGGGTCTGTGAGCCCACAATTGCTCGGATCGTAAGCTTGTATTGGTAAGTCGCTAGATAAGAGCGTCTGCTAAATGATTAAATGTAAAGTAAAATAATAAGAACAAAAACTCACAATGACTTGGATTGTAATAGTGGTATTTGCCACCATGATGTGTGAAAATAGTTCTATTTATACTGGGTATATACTGTATATACTTATATATATCCTCAGTAGAAACACATTCTTTCTAAACCAATGGCAAGTACAATTGTACAGTATATATATATATATAAATTGAAATCAATAAACATTCAAAGGCCAGACTGGAAGGGTCAATGAACTCTTATAGGCCTCAGGTAACAATATTTACTGTAGCCTCCGATCAGTGGAGCAGTTTCTGCATGTATACGACCAAAAACATCATCAAATCCATGAAATTAGGACAGTCGGTCTGTGCAGTTGAAAGTATTCACAGCTTAGCTAAAGAGCAACGACACTGACAATCATCCTCGACACTATTTCTATAATCTTTCTATAATCACCAGACATGTATTGGAGATAACAGGATCTTAGACCTTCATTAACACCGGATCTCACTCAGATTTTGGTAGAATAATGCCAGCCTACCTTATAAATCAGACCCATTTTATTCACTAAAGGTAAAAAAAACTCATTCATTCATTAATTCATCTTCCGCTTAATTCAAACAGGGACGAGAGCCAGTTGATGCCCACCCGGCAACTCTGGGCACTAGGGCATGAACTACCCTAGATGCGGTGCCAAGCCATCATAATTGAAAACAGAAAATAGGTTATAGGTAAAAAAAAAACTTCTCTTTTTAAATAAATGTATATAAATTAATACATTTGTTTTTGTTATCTGTAAAATAAACTTTTACCAGGGAATTCTGTTTCTTGATTAATATGACTGAAGGGCAGAGTCTGATAATGACGTTTTAGCATTGAGGTCCTGATGGAACTATTTTACCTAGTAGATTGTTGATTAACTGATATTTGGCACTGGGTTACTGATCTATAAAAGTACACCAGTTCCAAAATCACATTATAGCTTTATTTTTGTTTCCCCAACTTACCAAAAATGTCATAAGGATTTTCTGAAGTGCCCTGGATCATAGAGGCCTTCTCATTGTAAGATGGCCTGATCTTTGTGGAATACTCCTGATGTGAGCAGAGGATTGTATTTAATTAATTATCCATTGCTCATTATAGAGTTGTTTTTCATGTGGTGACCTAAAAGGATTTAAAGGTTCCTCGAATTGTTTAAAAGCATGTGGAAACAGTTCTGGCAAAATCTGACCATCATCTGCAGGATTTCTCTTAGTTCCCAGAAACAGAGCGTAATAAAAGTCTCAGCTTTTCAGCAGGAAACAACGATGGCATTCAGAAACAGCCTCGCACATGCCGTCATGAGCCGCATGTTTCCTTCTAAGTTCCAGCACGGGGTCTGATTTATGGATGCAAAGATCTGACTTTGCCTCACTGCTGATGAGCATCGCTGTCAGTCGTCATCGCCTGCGTGCTTGTACGTGAGTGTATTCTGGCCGCACATTATGGAAAACTGGCAGCGGCTGGCCTTTGGCTCTGTTGGCCACTGAGTTCTGCTCTGGCGTGTTTGTTCGGTACAAAGCCAATAGATAACAGTGTCTGCTAAATGCTCTAAATGCAATACCTTGGGTGCTGGTTTGTCCATGAGAACATTCCTGTTAATATGAAACCCTTTCACAGAAGCTTTCAGCTTCCCTGAAGTTCATTCATACCAGGAAAGCCGTCTGGGACTACAGCCATGCGTGATGTCTTGCATCAACCTAAACCGATTTAAAAGAAATTGGAATGTTTATACTGATAAAGGATTGACACAGTCTCTGTTTACTCTGGACGCTCGTTAAACAAATACATCAGCGACTTCACAAATAGCTGCGGATTTGCAACGCTGTAACATCACGTAACAGGTCAATACCCCAAATCCACCAAATACTGGCTATTCAGACATCCAAAGTACCTGCTTCTTAGTAACTGCTGTCATTTGATGCATTATTACCAGTAGAAACCATACAATTTATAATAAATAAAAAGTGTATCCTTATTACATTTACATGTAGACATTTGGTAAACGGCCATAAAAAACTACAATAAATAAGAATAAGTTGGGACAGTATGGAAAATGTATATTTTCATATTTAAAAAGTGTTTATTACATAGACTTTTTAATTGCAGACCTAATCTGGACCCAATAAATGTCATGTTTTGTCTGGTGAAACCCATTTAAAATCTAAAATGGTAAAATGTATGTTTATTAACAAATGAAGATGGCCAGATAAACAAAAATGAAAAAAGTATGATTCATACTGTAAGAAAACAAATAAAAGCTAAAGTAAATATAAAAAATGTCAACTTTTTTAGATATGGGATAGTTTGCTTGATAAGATGACTTAACCACTGTATAAATTATTTTCTTAAGTAAAATTAAGTAAATCATTTTCTTTCAAAGTACCTAAGTAACACAAAAAAGTATTTATAGCTTTTTGTTTTTAAATGTAAAGACATTTTAAAGACAGTTAAGAGAAAGTTTCATAGAGTGCTAAATGCTAAATGATCTACCCCCTATCGAGAAGAACCTAAATGTAGCCTCATCCTTAAACATTTTTGGACGATAATAGGAAACATAATCATATGTAATATTTTTGCAGTAACTAATAACAGTGGACATAAAAGGGCAATTACTCAGTTACTGCACCGTTTTCCTAAACTTAAATCTATTCTAACATTCTATTCTAACACTATTTCTAACACTTTTTACTTTCACTTCTTTAAATTTTAAAGTTTAAACACTTTTCACTATACATTCATGGAACTTCTGTAATTGTTTACAAGTTTGCACGAGTTCAACTTTAAAGGATTCAAATTAAAAACCGCACTTACCTTAATCCCCCTCCCCCATCTGCGTGCTCTCTCTGAAAAATAAATAAATAAATGAATTTAAAAACATAACAGTTTTAGAAGTGTATTCTTGTTTGGATTGAATAGATCGTGTTTATTATGTCTTCGAGCACTTCTGTAAGTCGCTCTGGATAAGGGCGTCTGCTAAATAACGTAAGTGTAAAATACTTTTATAAACTATTAACTTTTTCCATGTACAATAACCTAGCATGTTTCTGTAGTGGTAATTTCTGCTCAACATCCTCATTAACACAAAGAACCTTAAGTGCACATTAAGTGGTCCTGATTTGTTAAACTCAATGATTATGTCATTTGCAGTAAGATTTCAGCTGTAAATCAAAGTGAGTGGCAACTATGCTATGCTAATTGAACATTCATTCATTCATTCATTATCTTCCAGCCGGTGCCCACCCAGCAACTGTAAATGAAAGGACTGGAACGACCCTAGATGCCACATTTAGAGGCACCAATTAACCTAACGTATGCCTTTAGACTGTGGAAGGAAACCGGAGTACCTGGAGTAAACCCACACAGACACGAGGAGGACCCAGGACGCTCCTGCCTGGGATTGAACCCGGGACCTTCTTGCTGTGAGGCAGCGGTGCTACGCACTGAGCCCCCGTGAACTCTTCAAAACTTCAATTTCAGTTCACTTTTACTGCAGTGTTGAATAGAATTATAGAATTATAAATAGTTATAATAATCTTATAGAAAATATTCAATAAACCATTAATAAATTAGGGAATATTTAATTATTAGATATTTCATTTATATAAACTAAATGCATTACTAATATTGACTCGTGCAACTTTATTTTATATTTTTACATGGTTTCTCCTGTTACTGTTATTCAGAATTAACAAACAAATAAAATATAAGCACATGATGTCCCTACTAATACCATTAGGACACAGAGTCCATTCTAATGTACGATAATCAAATAACATTCAAAAATAAACAGGATAGTAAGTTGGGACTGAGCTTCCCAGTCAGTTACAAAATGGTCAAATTCACTGGAAAAATAAGAGAGAACTTACTTTTGATCTTCCCAAGCCCTTCAGAAGGTCCAGATGATACTTCCTGTTCAACACATCATTTGTTTGTTCTGGATTGTCCCATTATTCCATAAACTGGGAATATATAAAAACCTGGGGACATGACTAAAATGTGCATTTTAAAGTGAATTATTTAGGGTTGCTTATGAATTTTTTGAGACATTAATGTGAGGATTTTTATAGTTCTATTTTATTATAAATGTTAAGGCAGGGGCGGTAAAATGGTATTTCTCAGTGATCTAGGTACTGCAGTTTTTATTACTACTTTAAAATATAGTCCTTAAACTTGCAATTGCATCACCATGCATCAACTTTACTTAGTAATAAAATGTGTTAAGGTTAATTATATTAATTACAGTTAATTACAGTTAAGTTCTAAAAGAAAATGGCACTGATTTGATGGAATGGCTCCCACAGCACCCACAGTGTATTAAGCAGCTTTGTTTTTTTTTTTTTTTAAGGTTAAACCCACAGTGAGTGAGGTCCTAAGTTTCTAAAGGTTACATTCAGAGCCGATCATTATGGAAACAGGCCAAGGCTACGTAGCTTTAATGCAAACAGTTCTATTTGAGGTCTTGTGGAAGGTCATCGATGAGACGGTGTTTACTCTAACAACATACAGTGGATGAAGTTCATCGATTAGATTTAGGGCAAAGTGTTGCACTTTGTTTAGACCACACCACACACACATATGCTACAAAGCAGATCTTTCATTTCCTCTTTAGATGTGGATGCCAGGGTCACAATACGTGTGTGTGGGCAAGAAAAGAAAAAAAAGAAGGCTGAATGAGTTTAGCTTAGACACAAGCTGAAGGGACTGGATCGCAGTGTGATCATTCAAACCTTAAATGTTAAAACTGATGCTCGTCTGTCACAGCTAAGGTTGCTAATTTTACTCTAGAACTTGATATTTGTGATGTCAAACCAAAAGCAGGATTGCTTTCATGGTGCTGTACCTCTCTATTGCAAGGAAGCTGAGCTGAACAGCTTTGTTTTTCCACAACCTAGCAACAAGTGACATTTTGCAGCCAGTTGTGAGCAACTTTGGCTTCCAATAATAAGGTTTTTGCAGGGTAGAAGCATGCTGCCAAAAATAACTGTTTTAAACCATGAAGAATGTGCTTAAGTGAAAATAAAAACGCGGGGAGACCACAGAACTTGCAAAGAACGGTGCATCTGTGCTTACTGTAGTTTAAAGTTTACAAGTAATTCGCTGGCTAGCTAACAGCAAGACGATTAAATGGTATGAATGATAGATAGCTAATGTGGACAGAGCTCACTGTTCTCTATATTACATAATATATAATAGTTATATAATAGTTTTAACTGCTCGAGTTAAAACAATGGTCTCAGCAGCTATGGCAAATTTAGCTGCCATTAGCAAATGTTGGCTGATAGCACACTAAAACAACCCCATATGGAGATTTGGCAAGGACCTGAAGTTTAGAATTTGAGACTGTTTTTTATAGTGAGACTTGTTCTGATGGTGGTGCTGTGCTACAAATACCTGGGGTTTCAGCTTAATAAGAGACTGGACTGGGCAGACCATAATGATTCACTGTACAAGCAGACTATTCTTTCTAATAAGGCTCAGGTCTCTTAACATGTGCCTTAAGCTGTTCTTCCAGTTTATTGTCTTCAGTGTCCTGTTTTATGACCTTCTGGGAAATGGTGGCACTGTAGGAGATGATAAGAGCCTTGATAAACTGCTCAGCAAGACCAGCTCTATTCAGGGATGACACTGGACACACTGGAGGCAGTGGGATTGGGACTTTCTATCATTCCCACAAATTGCTAAATAATGTTGGGCAGCACAGTGGCCCAGCTCTAGGATCCCAAGTTCAATCCCGACCTCGAACTCTGCCTGTGCCAAGTTTGCATGTCTGTATGGGTTTACTCCTGGTACTTCAGGTTCCTCCCACAGTCCAAAGACATGCTGCAGGTCAACGAATAAACCCTCAATTGGTCCTGATCTGACTGTCTATATGAGTTTGGACAAAAACTTGTGTTTTAATGTAAAGTTTCATCTGCCATAAATGGCCACTGATGCCGAGAGTGACGTAAAATAAACAAACAAACAAACAAACAAACAATCTAATGCCATTGGACATGTTTTCTAGCAGAAACTGTCCTGCTAGAAACCTGAACATTAATAGAAGCTGGATAATTTAAAAGACAATTAACCCAAATCAACACTACAACCATTTAAAATGAAGTTTAGTTGAGATTCTGCGACAGGACCTTAAAGGTTTCAAATTCCTCCTACGTCATCCTGCTCAGCAGCTACAGAAAATGTTATTCGCAGTTTTAACCTTCCATGAAAACTGCACGCCAGTATAAATTTACAGTTTTAATATTTGGAAGCATTCAACTTTTAAATGCACTCAATTCCGCTGCTGTTAAATGATGTAAAATAATTTTGCTCACGAGTCACTGTTTGTTTTCAACATGGTAAAATCAATTACTCGTTTGTTTCCCATCACGACTTCCTGATGAATTTCCAGCCTCATTAAATACTCTGAAAGAGCGCGGCATGTACTGCATGTTTGTGACACAGACATAATTACCACTTTATATTTTCACATGATTCGTCAAAGAGCAGCATGGTTGGGTTTGGAGAAAACATCTGCAGGGGAGTCAGTGCACCTGCCAAGCCGAATGTACTATAATTAATCGCTCCTACACAACACTGACTTGGATTTTAATCAAGAAAAATAAGCATGTGCGATGCAGCCGTAGGACGGCCGTGATTGTAATTATGTGTCCGGTGCAGGATTTTTCCCAGGTGCAAATTTGAATGGCGGAGACGAGGCCAAATGTTTGACAGCTCTTATGCATCATTAGCTGAAGAGCATCATTCATCTGCACAACGGTGTGTGTAGATAAGTGCTGCAACTTTTTTTATTCCCGACTCAGAGAAAAAAAAAATCTTACCATGTGCTTATTGGCTCATGCAAGCTGAAAATTTAATATGTAGCTATGGAGTTGGAAAGTGAATCATTTTATTTTAAGTGTTGTAGCTGCTTTGTGTATAAGAGCCTGAATTAGTAATTTACAGCCAGCCAGAAGTAGCAGTGGAGAAGCTACCAGGCCTTCTTGGCCTTCAGAGAAGTTTGTAGGGACTAACCATTGTGCCATTACTTTGAGTTCATCATTTTTTTTTTCACAGAATCTGCCTGCTACTGTTAGGGCTCCCTAGCCATTCTGTATCTTTTGCTCTCATCCCTACAAGACTCTTATACCGCGACACCTCCAGCTCGTCCCACAGGGAGTGTGGACTCCTACTGGTAACCCTTCCTGGATCAGCGACCGTCTCCACTCGCCTGGGGTCTCTGTTCTGGGATCACCCTGCTGAGGATTTAGCGAGTCAGGACGCCCCCGCAACAGCTACTTCTTATATTTAATCGCTTAACCTGTTGGAGAAGCCATGATGTTACTTTTTTTAATAAAAAATTGAAATGTTAGATTATCTAGTTCAATTTTTTCTTTCCAGAATAGGTTGGTACTTAAGCAAAGCTTTACTCTGATTGGTCAGGACTTTAAGGAGTTGTGAGAAGGCCTTAGAGGTCATTTTAAGTTTTAACATGATTAAAAGCTATATTGTTAAAATCATTCATGGAGCCCTAGATATGCAGTCACCATTCACTTTATTACATACACCCTGGTAGTTTAGGGTTGGATCTCCTATTGCCTTCATCCTTCAGCAAGATCCTGAAGACATTCTCCTGACATTCACTATTTATTAGATTTTCCCCCCAAACCTGCAGGTATGAGCAGCGTAAATTAATCGTCCCATTAAATTGTGATTTGTAACACTTCCTTGGCCTGCTCGGTTGCCAGATTTATCTGCAATTGAGAATTTTCTGAACAGCTTGAATGCCAGCTTGGACAGCCTATAAATGTGCCGGATCTACAGACCCTGCTGAAAGCTGGGCAAATGTGTGTCCAGGCTAGAAGTGGCCCAACAGGGTAACTAGAGAATTTTTACAATTGTGCAGGTCACCCCAAACAGTGTATCATTTTGCTTTAATACTGTAATCACTTACATATATCAGCATTACATCCACACAGGCAGTATAAAGCTTTGTAAAAGTATCATACCAATAAATTGTGTCTATACAAGAATTAATGGTTGTGTAGCGTAAATGTGCCATTTGAACCTGTGATGCCAACGATCCATGAATCATTAATGAGGGTCATGCAAGTATGCTAGTTGAGGTTTTCATACAGAAGCTCTTATTAAAAGCGTATCCACTTGACCTGGTCCTGGATCGAGTTGCCATCTAGACTTTCTTCTCCAGCTTAGTGATTGTTCTGAGAGCAAGGGCACCTGTCCATTCCTTAATCACCACTACACAAACACAATTAAAACAATTAAAGTCTCCATCACGCTCAAAGGTCAGTGACGCATGTCCTGTGAGACCTAACCTCACCTGCTGAATTCATCAGGCATTATTTCGGACTCTGCATGATTATTCAGAGCACAGAACAAAAAGGGACAGATCCATTAAGTGAATCACTTCAGTTTTATCTGATGCTGCTTCAGATCAGTTGTCTGAGGTAATGAATTTTGTTCCAAGCATAATGTTTGGAGGGTTTCAATGAACGTAGATGAACTCTGGAGAATTGCATGTGCATCATCCATATGGAGATGTAAGGCTTGGCCTGACTTGACTGTTATATACATTTCTTTATATCCTTTAAGGCTTACAGGGTTTAGCCTGTGTGCTCTGATGACACAGCGGGATGGGTCGGATGTCACATGCAGACAGCATTGGCTGTGACTGGGCAACAGAAGGCCAGCACTGAACCAGCGACCCCTTGTGTTCTACCAGGGATAAACGGCAGAGCCCTGTAACTTGGACCAGGACAATCAAGGTATAGCAAAAAAGGATCATGTAACCATTAAATAAGGCTCTTCTTTTCAATATATGGTAACTTAAGATCTGGAGGGAAGAAATTTAAATATGCATTGAATATACAGCAGGGTAAGGAAAAAGTTACAGGAGGTTTTATTTCAAAAACAAAAGGGAAAATGTAGACTCACCCTGACCCAATAAACATATATACATATCTATATATATATATATATATATATCAGTGGCGATTGCTCTAAGACTGCAAGGGAAGCTCAGCTTCCCCTAAAATGTCA
>JAVSBV010139794.1:15000-16418 GCA_033117975.1 Parotocinclus spilosoma | reverse complement strand
TGTGTGTGTGTGTGTGTGTGTGTGTGTGTGTGTGTGTGTGTGTGTGTGTGTATGTGTGTATATGTGTGTGTATTTATGTGTATGTGTGTGTATGTGTGTGTGTGTGTGTGTATGTTAGAACCAGCTGATGTGAGTATAGATCCTGAACAGGCCCATGGTTTCCTGAGTCGGTCCCGGCGGAATGCAGACCAGCGCTGGTACAGAAATTACCCCGACTTCCAGTCCTACTACCGTTACTATAGCAGCATCGGGCACACCGAGGGGGTAAGGTTACGCCCACCTTTGGGTCACATGACTCCTGTTTGTGTGTTAGGGTTTATATTGATGTGTGTGTGTGTGTGTGTGTAGCTGTATGAGATCGACCGGATCCGGATGCTCTATCAGAAGATGAGGCAGTTGGAGCAGGTCCCGGGTTCGGACGGCGCTCGCTATCAGAACCATCTGGGTGTTCCGGCGCCCCCTAGGTGCGACCCCGCTAAAGACAAGTACTGCAACCTGAACCCTTCACCGGCACCTCCTCCTGGTGGAATGAAAGGCCCCGCCCCTCCTGCTCAGTCCTCAGTGCAGGGCCCCGCCCCATTGGTCCCGTCTCAGGCCGATGTGATCGAGCTGTGTAACGTTAAAGATCCCCTCTGTAAGCCTCACATCGTCTACCTGCCCACCGGGGCCGTGCCCGTCCTCTGTGACCCCCGCTACTACCCCAACTGTAAGCAGGAACGCCCGCCCCCTCCTCCACCTGCCCTCAAAGGCCCCGTCCTGATGAAAGGCCCCGTCCTGATGAAAGGCCCCGCCCCGATTAAAGGCCCCGCCCCTCCTCCTCCCCCCATGGTGTATAAAGCGATGGAGTACGACTGCGACCCCTACTGGGACCCCGACTGCCTCGTCGACAAGCCGCCCCGCCCCTTCAAGGGTAAGGCCCTGCCCATCCCCCCAGTCCCTGAGCCAGAGGAGGAGGAGGAGGAAGAGGAGGAGGAGGAGCCAGCTCCCCCCGCCCCCATCGCTAAGAAACCCGCCTATCCTTACTATGGCTCTCCGTACGCTTACGACATGCACTCAGAGCTCTATAACCCCGCCCACTACTCCTCCCCCGCCCCCAACGCCAAATAAACCAACCAGAGAACACTAAACCCCCCCCCCCACACACACACACACACAGTCCGAACTGCTGCATTTAATCACCATGACAACCAGGTGTTTATAACGTAGTTATTTTATATGTACTGCTACAGTGCTAATGCTAATATTAGCCTTTGAACTGTTAATAAAGTGTTTAAAGTTTAAACGTGTGTGTTTGTGTGTGAGAGTTGTGTCCTGGTTGCTATGGAGACAATTTCTGTGCTGTGTATGGTAATAAAGTTCCAATAATTCTATTAAAGCTGTAAACAGTAACAGGATAAACCTGTTAAATATGTGTGTGT
>JAVSBV010139794.1:0-10000 GCA_033117975.1 Parotocinclus spilosoma | reverse complement strand
CGGGATTGGTCCAAGTATCCAGTTTGAATCAGTGAATTATTTGGCCATGAATCAGTATCAGAGTCGAATAATTGATCTATATGTAGTTTATGTATAAATAAACATCAGCAGGACTTATCAGAGCACACACACACACACACACACACACACACACTGATGTTTAGGCACACATCAGGATTAAACAGAGCATTGCATTATTGTAACTCGATAAAATTACAAACACACGATCAAACATCCTGGAAATGATCTCCCAACACGAATCACACTGCTGTTTGATTTAAATATATAATAAAAACACACACATGATCAAAAGCAGCACAGGTGCAGTACTACTGGGAGTGCCTACAATTCAGAAGGGGTGCAAGGTGCCCCCCCAGAGACCCCCCCACACACACACACACACACTGACATAAAGAGCAAAACATGACGTCACATTTAGTTTACTTTTTTTCAGTGTTTATGAGTCCATAAAGCAACACAAGTGGATCATAGTGGGTTTTTTGTTTGGTTGGAGACCCCCAATAGAGCAGCTGGCCCCAGCATGACACCCCCCCCCCCACCCAAAATAGAGCATGAAAGAATCAGCAAAGTGCTCGTGCATTTCCGGGTCACGCCTGTACAACTTCTGATAAAGCAGAACAGGAGCAAAGACGTCGTTACGACGCACCGGAACAACCCAAGGGCACGCGAGCGCAACGTAAAGTCACGTAACGGAAACCCAACACAACACAACGCTGGAGGGGATCCGCGCTTCTGAAAGTCGCGCACACACGTACGTAAACACACACACACACACACACACACACACACATACAAACACGCGCACATGAAAAGCAGGGAGATGCACGCGCACGCATGCACATGACAGAACTTACATCTCCGATGCCGGCTGGTGCTGCTGACTACGGCAGAGCAGAGCGTGACCGCACGCCTGGCCCATCGCTCATCGCTCCGCTCCGCTCGTGGAAACAGAGACCGGGAGCGAAGAGGAACCTCTCCGGCAGAGGATGGAGGATCTGAATACTGGCTCCCTCCTGTTCCTCTCTCTCTCTCTCTCTCTCTTACTCTCTCTCTCTCTCCCTCTCTCTTACTCTCTCTCTCTCTGTCTCTCTGTCTGTAACTGATCCGTTCTGTCTGTGCTGTTGCTGACCGGGAGCTCTCACACATGAGCATGCTTGCTCTCAATAGGAAATCGATAAGATTGTGAGCTGCTCTGTTCATCACTGCTCTCTATACTACAGGAACCATAACACCAAACTTCATAGAACTAGAACTGAGTTACAACTTGGGACCAGTACCGAGTTCCACTTGCTGTTACAGTACACACACACACATCGTCAGTTGATATGGTTTAAAGATAAGATGAATAAGATTGTTCTGAATCCCGGGATTCTCACTACACACACACACACACACACACACACACACACTATTCCGTTCCTGTGGGTTGTGTTTGTGGTGCAGACGAGTGCTGGGTGTATTCACTGGTTAGCAAACATTTACAGTCAGTACTGAGTAAAACATTGGACAGACGTGCCTCCGAGCTGCATGTGATCTTTCTCATATGGCATAGCGTGTGTAATCTGATAGCAGAACAACGTCGAGTCTGAAAAAGCCAGCGTTCGAATGCGGTGAATCCCGCAGGATCAGAGTGAATGGACATGTTGTGGTGGAAAAAGTGAGGACACTGAAAGCTCTTAAGAGACAGAAATGGAGGAATTAGAGGGAACAGCGTCAAGGGAAAAGAACAAGAGGAAGAATGAGTATACAGTCCAGGGTCCTGACCTCTAATTACACGAGAGAACCGAGCAAGAACTACAGTACTGATCTCCTTCGTGCAATTACGAGCTCAGGCACGGAGACCATACACAAGTACAGGTCAAAGGACGTCCTGATCTGCATTCAGAAGATGGGGTTCTGGCTCTTTTAATACTCGACATCGTTCGGCTCTTGATCAGACACACTAAACATTTTGAACAATCCTGCTTTGTTAAATATCCCGCTTTATTTTATAACAGCGGCATGCATTTAAAATCACATCGTTATTTACATTTTTAGCCCCGAATCGCCTCAGTCCCAACTTCTTTGTAGGAATGAATGTTTATTAACTAATGATATGAAGTTGACCCAGACAAAACATCAGATTGTGTGTGTAGGTGTGTGAAAGTGTGTGTGTGTAGAGCAGTTTAGAGAAGGCCAGATGGCAGCTGAGCTTGATATTGATTCCTAGTGAAGTGAAGGAATTACAGGGATCATATTAGATAGCACTGCCTGTCATCCGTGTGTGTGTGTGTGTGTGTGTGTGTGTGTGTGTGTGTGTGAGAGAGAAAGATCATATCAGATTTCTCTGCCTGCCTCTCATACTAATGCATAGCTAATAATAGAGGTCAGCACACAGCCAGGGCTTTCTACTGCACACACACACACACACACACGCACACACACGCACACACACATACACACACATACACGCACACACACACGCACACACACACGCACACACACACGCACACACACGCACACACACGCACACACACACGGTAAAAATAAGATCCTGAATATTAAACATGTTAATATAACACCACACGCTGTGTACCATCCAGATCCCGTTTCTTTGTTTTTTGGCAGTGGGGGGGCTGGGGTGGGCTGGTGTGTGTGGGGGGGGGGGTTAGGTTCAAATCCTGGTTCCGGTGTGGTAGCTACTGGACCCGTTCAGGGTCCTGTGTGATGCCGGGCCGGGTCGGTGGACCATTAGAAGTCCACAGCACCAGGAAACATTTCTGCACATTTTAATGCAAACATTTGAAAGACGCTCTCCAAAATCTGGCGTTCAAAACATGCAAAAAATGCACGTGCATGTTCAGATATAAAGCGTAAAGCTGTACGAAGGAGAGATCTGTTCTGTACGGCTGCAGCACCCTAGATCTGCACTGTAAAACAAATCCGTGTCGTGTGAGAGGAGACGAATCGTATCTGGGCCACCGAGGTGTGCAGGAAGGCTTTTGATTAACGATAAACACATTTCTGTTCCTGAACTGACTCAGGAATCCAAATTACTGATCATGATTTAATCTGGAGCAGCGCAGTCGTGTTTATTTCAGCAGTTGTTTAACATCTTGGACACACACACACACACACACGCACACACACTGTAATGCTCGCAGTGACAGAGACCTTCAGATAGTAACGTGACTGCAGGACAGCAGGAGGGCTGAAAACGCGAAAGCACGGCGGAGACGAGCGAGAAACGATGGCAGAGAAAAGCAGATTATGTGGAAGCTTGTAAATCTCTTCCCTCCCAAAGCCAAATTCTAGTGAGAGTGGTGAACTTCTCCACCAGAGTTAGGGATTAATGAGGCTTTGCTGTGTGTATAAAAACACACACACACACACACACAGCTCAGCGTAAGCGCTAAAACTTGCCGTGTTTAATATTCTTAGTAGAACGTTTGCCTGAAGCGTGTGGGAGCTATGCATCAGTGGTCGTGCCGTGTTTATCTCAGACCCAGAGCAGGTCGGACTATAATAGCCATGTGTTGGGTTTGCAGAACCATTACAGCTGTTTGTAAGAAGAACAAGTGACCAACTACAAACTATCCCTGGTGGGCACGTGTGTTAGGTTTCACGTGACAGACAAAAAACGACTTACCTTGTGCAGATGGCGTTGCAAGAGGATGATGTTATTAATTGCCTGCTGGGTTTGAGAAGAGGTGGTACAGTGCAGTCAGTGTTTTGTTTGGGTGGGATATGGGGCACAAAGCAGATCAAACAAGAAAAGCACATCAATCCCAAAACTAAGACCAAGATTCTGTGTAACAGAGTTTTAATTTCTGCATTATTCTGATATAAAATCAGGCTGACCAATCAGAGCTCGGTTGCTGGGCAGAACAGCTCATGAGAGATCATATTAGGAGCAACAGGCTGATTATTAAAACATGGATACTAAAGCAAATCTGAGTTGGAATAAAACTGGAGAATGATGGTGTTAACGGTTTCAGTGACAGGATGGAATGGTTTTAATGTTTATCTAAAACGTAAATTAGAGCTACTAGATCATCTCCGCTGTGTTTTTGTTTATTTAAGTTCAATTAAAGAAGGCAAAAGCAAAAGCAGAGAGTTGAGAAAAAGCCCTAAACACACTTGGTGTGAAGGTTGTTAAAATTGACATAGGGGGTTTTTTCGGGGTGAACAGGACTCGTGTGTGTGTGTGTGTGTGTGTGTGTGTGTGTGTGTGTGTGTGTGAGTGTGTGTTTATAGGGTTGAACGGGTTACCCTGATAATCCCTTACTCTGGGTTTAGTTAGGACGGCATGTTCCTCTCTCACATCACTGATGAGAAGCAAATTGGGTTTCTAAAGGGTTAAAGAGATTGACAGTGAACACGGCAGGTAGTTTGTTTGTGGGAAATGATTCACTTTTCGACACATGCAGCGGGAAATGAGTTCCAAATGGAATTGGATTGAACTTTAATAGCTGCGGCTCGAATCCCAAACGGCACCCGGGGTCGAGTGGGAGCGTTCAGCCAGTAGATAAACTCTGGCTTTAGCAGGGTGAAATGACGGCCTGTGAGAGGATTAAACTGGGTTAGAGAGACAGTCTAACGTTACAGGAGTGAGCAGTGCTATCTCACCGCTGCAGGACGATGGGAAAAGTGTTGTTTTTAGCTTTAAATGCTTAAGAATATCAGCTTCCTCCAGCTGGGCCAGTGGAGCATAGACTCTTGGGTCCAGGATGAGCAGGGTTAAAACTCAAAAATAAAACCCACTTCATGGTTGAAGATCAGTCGGACTGCACTCGATTTGCCCTGATTAGCAGCGTGCTTGAGTGACGTGAGGCCTTCGTTATCCACCGCTAGTTCTTCCTTGGCGTTTGACAGCTTTAACACGCTTCCTCGGACCCACAGGAAGTCAGCTGGCACATCTTATCCGACTGTGACTGGTGCAATAAGGAGTGAATCCAGAACGATTATTTAACAGGTGCGAGGAACAAAACACGGCGTTCAGACTCTGCACACGTCAACTTAATAAAGTCTTCTGGCTCGACAGTTCTGTTTAGAGCTCAGCACAGATGTCATTGCTAAACTCTAAACACACACACACACACACAGAGAAAGAGTTTACCCGGGCTTTATCAGCTGGGCTCACAAAACCCCCGGACATCTGTGGCTTAATTCAGAATTCGGCGCTCCACCAGCTCTCTGACATCCTCATATAAGAGCCGCCTAAATATAACTCCATCAGGAGGAGACGAGCAGAGAGAGAACACGGCAAGGAATTTCAATGAAGCCTCAACAGTTCAGGAACTGCTGATGGTTCAGCTTCAGGGTCGACGTTTAACGGGTGATGCCTCCCGAATCGTCGAACATAAAGGAGACGTGGCCCCGGTCAAAAGACATGCTGGTTTTTGAAATGAAACGACTTTAAACGTTTAACGCAGATTAACGCTGACTTTAAATGTTTAACGCAAATCAGAACGCACAATGTATTACAGTACAGCAGATCTGGGATCTAAACAAAAGCACACTGCTTATAAAACCACCTTTAAAAAGTTCTTAGAACCTTTCGGAAACATCCACAAGCGTCAGCAGCGAACATTTTTCAGTTACCTTCCTAACTTTCCTAACTTTCTTCCCATCAGATGATGTGTACATCAATAAAAATGGTTTGGTGCAGCAGTACAGAATTGATTGTTGCTGTTATGAATTAGCTCATTGTTTTTGTCACCAGTAGCTTTATAAATATATTAATCTAAACGTGGTGTGAAAGGCTTGGTTTCTTTTTAAATTCTGGAACGTAATAAACGGCGGCCGATCAAATAACTAGGGGAAAGTGGGCTTTCAGTTTGCGGTACAAAGCCAGTGTGTGGTGCAGCTGCATGAGGAAGGTCAGAGCAGGGTTGAGATAATCAAAAGATGATGGATCATGCAGGGTTCAGCTAATTACGGGGTGATTAGCAAGCCGAGACGACGGCGATGGAACTTTCATAAAGGTTCCAATTAGCATCTGAAAGAACGTGCAGCAAAAATCATATGCGACTTTATTGTTGCGTCGCGTACGAGGGGCGGGCTCGAGGTTCTTTGAAGTCGCAGCGTAAAATCTGTTAAAAAATACGTTGGTTTGATGACATTTCTGATCGTCAGGTCGGATCCTAAAATGCACATAGATATAGATATAGATATAGATATAGATATAGATATAGATATAGATATCGCTCAAAGGTGGGCCGGTGCTGCGTCAGAAACATTTTGTGTGTATTTTTTATGGATAATACAGCTAGATAAGTGCATTAAAATAATGACTTTGTTTAGAGAACGATGGCCCATTTTGGACGGATGCTTTTGTTTTTGAACCTGCTTATCTAAAACATTCCTGCCCAATAAAAGCTGTTTAATCAGGTGTGTTAGTGCATTATGGTCTGAATGCATCATCTCAGATAGAAACACAGGATTCAAATGGATCTATTATCTCGTGTGGACCTTCAGCCCTGTGGAAACAAGGTGAGTGCCCCCGCAGCAGTGTGTCATGTTTAGTGTGTAACGTCGGCTTTTTGCACCTTAGTACAGGGGCGACGGATGGATCACAAGCAGTGTGTGTTCCTACAAAGTGTGTGTGTGGTGATAAAATGCACAAAGCATCAAGGTCATGTTAGTATTTTATTTTTGTGTGTCGGTTAAAGGGGGCACCGTGGGTGTTTGTTCTTCCTTCATTCCATCCATCCATGGAACATGGCTAGAGGCCACTGTTAAAACGACACACACACACACACACACACACACACACACACACACACACAGAGTACACTCCACAACTACTGGCAGAGGGCTTCAATCTGCATTCTGTAATAATTACCAGTGATGTTTTCCTGGCAGCACACACACACACACACACACACACACACACACACACATGTTTACTACATTCAGTAATAATATTCAGAGTTGTATTCTTGAATCTGTTATTGCAGGGTTGTTGTGAGATCAATTTAGTGTACAATAATAATAATAATAATAATAATAATAATAATAATAATAATAATAATAATAACAATAATAATAACAATAATAATAATAATAATAATAATAACAATAACAACAATAATAATAATAATAATAATAATAATAATAATAACAATAATAACAAAAATAATAATAATAACAATAACAATAACAATAATAATAATAATAATAATAATAATAATAAGATTTTTTCCCATTAAATACAAAGTTCCATCACCCACCCATAATAATAATAATAATAATAATAATAATAATAATAATAATAATAATAATAATAATCCATTTAAACCTCCTCCTGCATTTACCATCAGCAATGTTACTGATTCTCAAGCACTAAAAACCTCCATCAACATCTAATTGTCTTCTATCTGTTTAATCAGTCATAATCCATCACCAATAACCCACCCTCTCCATTACAGGGGTCTCACACACACACACACACACACACACACACACACACACACACACACACACACACACACACACACACAGTGTGTAGTTACCAGTCCACACTCAGAGAGCGCCTTCTGTAGAAACTTTTATCCTGCTTCCTGTCCTTCAGAGAGAGACGCTGAGTCAACCGTACAATCCCTGAATCCAACCTGAACACACACACACACACACACACACACACACACAGAGTTAAAATAATACTCAAATGATCTTTAGTAACAAAATAGAAAATAACACAAACAATATTTTTATTAAGCGCTTTAGGTTAATGATGTTAAGGTTTTAGTTAGAGCTGAGTTTGCACCTAATGTTCTAATCCTAAAACACTTTAAATGCCATGTTTATGTTTTATATCAAGATGCTGTAAGAGCCTGATGAGCATGTGTGAGAAATGCTTTATCTGATTACACCTGCAGCTGTTCCTCAGGACATGATGCAGCCAATGATGTCATTATAGGATTCCTTACAGTAGGAAATACCAAGTGATGACATCACTACAGGGATTGCCTTCTCAACACACACACACACACACACACACACACACACACACACACACACACACACACACACACTGCCATTCTTAAAACACTACATTCCAATATAACAAATGGCTCTCCACAGAGAGATTCTCAGATAGTTGGTATGTGTGTGTGTGTGTGTGTGTCTGTATTACTGCACACACACAGACAAACACAAAAGTGCCCACATAATTAACATATACAGATACCTACTCAGACTCTCTCTCTCTCTCTCTCACACACACACACACACACACAATTGGAGCGAAAGTCATTCCAGCTTTGGCTTGTTAACGATACTCTCACTGTGGCCAAACCACATCAAAGACACACACATGGCATTAAGGCAAAGCAGCCCCGAGACAAACACACACACACACACACACACACACACCCGAGCCACAAAACCACAGTGAGACGAACACACTTGTTAAAGCCACGTCTGTGAGAGTGTGGGAACATGAGGGAGCGAGAGAGATAGAGTGTTAGATGGTTGCTGGTTCATCTGGTGGTAACGACAGATCCACAGGTCCATCCACAGCAGGCACATGCACACACAGACCCCAGGGGAAATCTCATCTGCTGCCCGTTTGTGTGCATAAGTGCTCGTTTGGCTGGCAAATACAATCTAACCCACCACTATCATGTTCTAAAAATATATGGTTCTGTTAAAATATCTGTTCTGTTCGTTTATTGTAGTATGTGTAGTAATTGTAGTATAACAGCTCACAATGAAATATCCCATAATGAAATAGCCCCTATTTTTTGTGAGCAGTGTATTCATCGTGCTGCACAAACCCAACTCTGGTCCTGCAAACACTCCCAGAGATCCCCCATTATACCCCACACATTTAAGATCAGGGTTACAGAGAAGAAACTCTGATTACCGTTTCTGTCGTCCTTCCTTCCTGTCTGCAGAACCGAGACTCTACAAAACAAAAGCAAATCATCAGACATGAATCAAAATAAAGATCTAACTAAAACACAAGCTCAGGTTCCAGTCTCTAACTGGTAAATCATGTGAAATGGTTTGGTATCTGCCGGTAAAGATAAGAAACGTTTTAAATCTCTCTTATACAGAGATTTAGCTCAGTGTGAAACTTTAAAGCTTTTTAAGTTCAGCATTTCATCAGCAGGAGATCTGAGCCTTCACACTGAATCTAACCTTTACCTCAGTGTGTGTGTGTGTGTGTGTGTGTGTATACCTTGTACCTAGTGTGTGTCCCAAATAAATGTCCTTTTAATGATAGGAAAACCTGGTAATTTGTTATTTCTACAATTACTCCAATAAATGGAACCAGATGCATTTAGAGTAACGTAACCCTGAGGTAGAACCAACGTTTGGAAATATTTTAGCATATCTGAATGGTAAACCATGCAAGAACATGGAGTATATTTCCTATTGTTATAGTCAGGAAGTGAAAAACATGTTTTGAAAGTCATTATAAGAACTGTAATATTATTATAGTCAGTAATTTTAATATTTGAAGGTACTAGCACTTGGGATGATAAAAAGCAGAACCGGAGCATCCTAGTATCCTTAGTTAAAGACAGATCTAATATCCTACGATTCACAGTTTATAAAGTTTACACATTTTTTCAAAAACAAAAAATCTCACTGTAACCACAGCCGACACAAATTACAGGGGTTTTACATAACAAATACACAACACTGCAGTTACAGAACAACAACAACAGTATAGAGGAATATCAGATTTAATATAATAACCATCATCATGTTAATAACATATATACAAACAACATGCAACCGCTATTAAAGTTCAACACACACACACACACACACAGACACACAGACACACACACAGACACACACACACACATGTTCACTACATACCAGTATATTGCTGTTCCTCTGATCCATTTTTGTTCAGTACTACCTGAGTTTTACTGACATTTTCAGCTACACCTGCTCTATTAGTGTGTGTGTGTGTGTGTGTGTGTGTGTGTGTGTGCGCGTGTGTGTGTGTGTGTGTGTGTGTGTGTGTGTGTGTGTG
>JAVSBV010139793.1:0-30758 GCA_033117975.1 Parotocinclus spilosoma | reverse complement strand
AGTGACTGACTGAGTGACTGACTGAATGACTGAGTGACTGACTGAATGACTGAGTGACTGACTGAATGACTTAATGAATGACTGAATGACTGAGTGAGTGAGTGAGTGAGTGAGTGAGTGTGAGCGTACCTCTGAAGCATTGACACGTCCCTCCTGGAAGGAGCAGCTGGAGGGATCGTGTGTGCATAGGTTTCGGTACTTGCACCAGTGGCAACGGAAGGAACTGGTCACACAAGATAGACACCTGAACACACAGATACAAATGAAGAAATGTAAATCATGTTTGTTTTCAACCCTCCTAGAAAAGCTGAGCAAATCTACCCTTATTTCTAGAACTGTATGGTTTGGCCATCTTTGCTGAAATAGCATGTCCTGTTGATTTTATAAATAAAACCTGCGCTTTGAACTAGTCTTGCATTTTTTTAAGGCAATACAGGTATGAACCGCACAATGTATGGTCGCACATAAGCTTATGTCGTTGGTCCGGGTACGTTTATTATCCTTATTATTATAGGTACTTAACCCATATATTATGTTGTGATTGTTGCAACAAAATTGCACATTTGTGCTGAAGCCTTATTAAAAAACGTTTTTCTTTTACTTGCAGCTGACTAAAGAGGATTTACTGTTAAATTTGTATACAGGAAAAGTACACATTTTAAAACTGTTATTCTTCATAAATAAAACAGGAATGTTTTAGTGCAATTATTTACTTGGTGAAGCTACAACAGTGCATTTTATTTACAGTTTTAAACATCTCTTTTAATTGCAGGGTTTTCTTGGTCTAAAAACATAAACATGAGCAGAGTGGATCATTAAACCTTCATTAAATACTACTGTTTTAATTCAAGCACTCAAGCTCTTGGCTTGGCACTAACTTCTCCACTGGTCTTTATGATGCCGCCAAACCAAGCGGAGCTCCCATTTAACCATAGAATAAGAAAAAGGAGGGAGGAAATTGAAATTTTGGGAAGGCCTTGTATGCCAACTACTCAACCAAAGTCAAAGAGTGGTGAGATGTGATGCAATACCATGCCACCCTGCAAGAACCATTTTGCTTCACACTACCCATAATCCCCTCCAGGCATGGCCATAAAGAGGCAGCTGGTGATACTCACAGGGAGGGTATCAAGATGCGTGCGTGTGCACGTGTATGTGTGAGAGTGAGTGAGAGATTGGGGGATTACTGAGGGGATCGGATACAGGGAGTTTGTTTGATTAGTTCCATATCTGCTGGATGTTTGAAGGACACAGTACGGCAAGAAAACTATGAGACTTAGAGTGAAAAAGCTGTAGAAACCCTTGGGCAATCACCTACTGCTTCATACATGATTTCAGAAAGTTTCCAACCAATCAGGTTCATCCATTATCAATGTGTATTATTATCAATGTGTATAGTATTAGTTATAAGGGACGGTATTCATATTAATAAGGGTCAAGGCTACAATGCATAACAGAATGGGTTAATAACAATTGCTAATCATTTGAATTATTATACAGTTAAGCACTGATAACTGTACAATACAGATTAAGAGCAGTTATAATAAATTATAATATGAATAGTCTTTTAAGTCTTAACTGGATGTTGCAGTCATAAACCCAGGTATAAGATGTGTATTTTAACTGCCATATATAATATTTCTGTCCTACTATCCTGTTTTGTTCACATACACTGCTCACACAAATTATGGGATATTTCATCATGGGATATTTCATTTTGAAATATCCCTTAATTTTTGTAAGCAGTAGATTTTTAAAAATAACTAAAGTCATATTATTAATGAATTTTCATTTACTTTGTATTAACTATGCGCATAAGTAACAGTTATTCAATTGTTTTTTAAACGGTTATTTAATTGCATCTAAAGAACCATAGTGTTGTGTATTTCCTGGTGGAAGTGATATGGATTACATTTTAGGCTTCAAAATGCTTTGTAGATGGTAGTGTTCGACCTGTGTTGAAAGTGGTATCTGTGATGCATTTATGTCATTTGCTCACCGTTTTTTTAGTTTTACATTACAGTAGCATAAAGACTATGTCCAGTCAACGACCATTTCAATAAATGACCTGTGTCACACAGGTAATGTGGCCATTTATTGAGTTTTAGCTTAACATCTCTATTCTTCATGTGTCATGTCGTGTGCTGCAGGACTGTTAGGCTATGTTCACACAAAAGGCTGAAGTGACTCAATTCCGATTTTCTGCCTTAATGTGACTCATATCTGATCTTTTCTAAATCAGATTTGAGTCACTTTCATATGTGGTCCTAGATCGGACATGCATCTGATCCGTGGACATACGACATGAATAAGAACTGGTGTCTTTGTACTTGTACGCTTGGGCTCGGTGTGGCAAAAGAGAAGAAGAAGTTGGTGATTCCCTTGATATCTGGGGAAATTAATCCATTTAAGCAAAGCTGAAAGGAAAAATCTCAAAGCTACGTATAAGGAGACTCTAATCAACGTAGTGGTCGGCTAGCCTTTTTTCCCCTTTCTCGACCTGACTATGTTTATAAAATAAAATAAATCAAATGGCTCTGAACGGACATGCACTAAATAAGCTGCCTGTTTGATCTAATATTCACAAACTGATTAAGCTAGCTAAAAGTTACTGTTTCATTGCTCCTCTGCAACACAGTAGAAAGAGAGAAACCATGCATGCAAGAAATCGTTGCAGCCCCTTTAGCATGTCATCTAGAGTCTCTTAGATATGCCATTTGAGATTTTGAAGCTAATACTTACAGCTGGTGTACGCTGCAGTTGTAGAACTTCACCTCTGTGCTTATCAACATTTGACCCGTCTCCTTTGAGTTCAGCCTGAGCTCCACTCCAGACCAGTCTGAGTAAGAGAAGGGGACGTACATTCTCATTTCACACAAAGCGTGGAGATAAAGAAAACCCAGTGAAACAATTGAGACAAACATATTATGCATTACAAGTGTATTTATTTATCTTATTCAAAATGTATTGCTCCATTGATGATGATGAGCCACCCTGGCCCAGATGCTGCAAAACCCATGATGATTCCATTAGCACAATGTTTGACAGATGGGATAAGGATCTTATTTTGGAATGCAGTACATTCCTTTATCTTTAGTTGCTTAGAAGTTCCCAAGGTTCTTTGTATTATTATTATCATTATTATTATTATTATATTACATGCCTTGCTCTTTAAGTAATCGTTGTTGGTCTATCACTTCTGGGAATTCTAACAGTGGTCTTGAATTTTCCCCAATTATGCACAATCTGTCTGACTGTACACTAGAAAAGCAGACCACTTTGTATGGTTTTGTAACCGTTTCCAGCTTGCTAAACATAAAAAGCCCAGAAATCTCCTTTGCTCATGCCCTTTACTATTTTGCTATTCTGGAATCCCAAGCCATGACATAGTTATTGACCAAATATGTATGGTGTACATACATAAAGTATGGTTTGCACGTTGCAGCTTTATTTATCTCAGTTCTTGCTATTTCCCAGAAAATATTTGCTTTATTGCTTCATTTACCCCAAAAGGATTTTTCTGATTTGATGCAGTGGTGCATTCAGTCTCCACACAAGCCATGTCCGTGGGCTGTGTCGACGAGTGCGATGCCAGAAAAGCTGCTGCCATCATCACAGAATGCAAACAGCTCCGTCTCATTTGGCAGGGTGTTGAAAATGCTAAAAACGTTCAATGAGCCACCAGTCTCTCGCACTGGAATGAGCCAATAGGCAAAAATTCATTTGGCATGCAGCACACGTAGGAGTCAGCTGTGACCCTCAGTTAGGCTTCACACCTGCTCACGGCACTTTCTTTAGCTTGTACAGAATAAATGAATGCATAGGGAGAGCAATACCTATTTTAATACGATTTAAATGTATGATTTGTAAATTATAAACTGAAAACCAGGTTTCAGACCCATGGCTGAAAGTTTAAAGCTGGGCACCCTGGCTATTAATTCTACACAGGATCTGTTTCTGAGCGATGATTAATAATCTATACTGGCTGATGCAGCTGAGGGAGACAGAAGGATATATGAGGTTCGGATGACATTTATCTGAAGGCACGCACCGATTGGGCCGTGCTCCCTGTGAGGGTTAGAGAATTGTGGGTAAACAGAGATGTCATTTACCCAGAGATCCGGTGGGATTACTGAGACGGCGACTTCAGGTGTCTGTCATGACCATCCACTTTTGATCACAGGTTAACATGGGAGGAAATGGGACCAATTAGCAGGCTCATGCTCATCTGAAGTGCTTTCGTTTACTTACAGCCATGGATGAGCTGTCAGCAAAAACCTGAACCATAGCCGTGCAGGTGCAGCTGCTACCGTTCTTCGTGTCCTTTGAGCCCAACTTTGTACTCCTTCCATCAGGGAGCCATCCAGGGGAAAATACTGACCTTTTGTGGCTGACAGCCAATCAGTTGCAGCTTTTGTTCTAAAATAAATTGATGACTGAGCACAGGGCTGTATTATATCTAAAAGTGGACAGTGCAGGCTCGCATTCACCGACCGTAAGATTCTAGAGCTGAGCATGCGCTCACAAAATGGCACGAACATCACCTGTAATAGGTGTAAGTGTGGCTGAGAGCATGGTTCCAGCCCCCAGGCTGACCTGAGGTTAGCGCAAGCTCATTAGAGCTGCAGTGAGTGTGGGAATCGATGGGCGTGAGGCCTCAGAGTCCTGCTGAATGAAGCTCTCATTAGAAAGCAGCAAAGCACATGTCTGAGAGGCTCTAATAATAGAACGTCTATGAGAGAGCCTAGATAAAGCCACGCCTGCAGGGAGAGCAGGAGCTGGATGGTGGAAATAAACAGGATTGTGTGCAGAATGAGGCAGAGGAGGCAAAATCTCTGTCATATACTGTGGAGACCAGCGCGGTGGTATTTACTTGTAACTGCCATAGTATTTGTTTCACTCAATATCTCACTTTGCTAACCTGCTTAATTCAAGTCAGGGTCATAGGTTCCTGGGTCTAACAGGCAGCAAAGGTAACCCTATTCACCAGTGTAACACATGTACATACTAAACTTCATTTCCTCCCCATGTCCTTGTGGATTTACTCAGGATGTTCTGAATTCCTTCCATATTTACGTTATGTCTTAACCGGGGTGACTTATAATAAATACTCTGACCACCCAGTCAATTGCTCAAGAAACCAACAGTGGAATTTGAACCCTGGACCTTCTGCCAGTCTAGTACCATAACCGCTAGGACACCACAGTCCACACTGGGTTCATTGGTCGCTCTAAATTGTCCCAGTATGAATGTGTCTGACTAGTATATTTTGTTGTATCATTGATGCTGATGTGCTGATTTTAATTTAGAGGTGCCAGTTTCCCTAATGTGTTGTACTGTGCAAAAGTCTTAGGCCACCCTTGAATTAGTTGTTTTAGCAATGATATGAGCCCAAATTTTCAAACGTGGATTCGTCACTGCTCAATACTCAACTCACGCATACATGTTTATTCATGTCTTTATGATATTTTCTTCTCAATCTTTATATAATCTTTTTAAACTGTTTTCCTTCTGGAAAAATGGTTTCTTGGCTGCTAACCTTCCAAAATGACCATTCCTGTTCAAGTTTCTTTGGGCTGTATATGGCTCAACTTGGCATCCCGATGAAGCTGCCAGATGCTGCTATAGCTTAAGTCAAAGGGGGGGGTCATTAGTTATTGTATTACATTCTCATTATTGCATATGAATTTCCAGCATTTTCTGGTTGTACTCTAATAAAGAGATTTAGAAATAATTATATATGGTCATCATACCATTGCTTCAACACTGATATATCTAAACTCATGGTTTAAGACTTTTGCACATTGCTGTATGGGATCATTGGAGAAAACCTATGCAGACACAGTGAGAGCATGCTAACTCTACACTGGCAGAAACCAGGCCGTGAATGCAAGTCTTTGCCTTTGAAATCAAGTGCTGCCTTGTTGCCTTGTGCCTGAAAACAACTAGTCTTTAGCATTCCTTTAGAGCTTTACCTTGATCTGTAGGAATGATGGGCACATCCTTAGCAGCAGGAGAGAGGCACAAGATGTGATTACCCTCCACCAGGCCCTCTACCTCAGTCAGGTTCCCGAAGGAGCAGGTGATTCCAGCTGAGAGGTCTGGAACATCAGTCACCTTCACCAGGAGCTGAATATAGGAATGAGAGACAGAAAGGAGAATGGCTGCTATTAGCACTGCAGTATGCCGCATTAAGACATCACCACCATCAGGCAAATACCGCCAGCTGACTTATGGCCAGGTGATACCATGCTATAAAAAGAGATGGAAATGTTTCTTTTTCTAAACTAGATTAAAATGGTCATCTGAAAAATTCAATCCGCTTCTTGAACTTCTGTCACACACACGCACGCGCACACGAACACGCACACGCACACACAAATACGTATGCTTGCACCCCTTTGAAGTCACTCCCTGGGGAGCAGTCACACAGATGCTGAAACGCACTATAAATAAACATTTCCTCTTCACTCTGTGTGTGCGTGTCCATGCATGAGGGTCATGTTTATATATCATTGTGGGGACCAAAATGTCCTCACAAGGATAGAAAGATCTGACATTTTGACCTTGTGCATTCAAAAGCAGCAAACAATCATCTATAGGTTATTTAAACAGGATCAGATAATTAATTACCTACAGCAGGTTGTCATCAGACCCACTTTACTGGGGCATGTACCCCAGTGAACTGCTACAGTGTCCCACTCAAATTACAACAGTAAAAAGTATGTTTTATTATAGAGTAATGAACATTCTCAAATATTCAAAAGAAACACAGCCATGCTGCAAACAATGTAATGATAGCTCATATCCATATGCTTAACTGATGAAATTAATATAACACAAATCTTTGGATTTGTTCCAACCCCTATGCCTGATTAATAACCAAAGGGCCATGTCAATGCTCCTCTAAATTCTGTTATGTAATCTGAGAAACGCCCCTGAGCTACAGTAGTATTACGTCATTGGGTTATATCCCCACAATGATAGAAAGACAGAATTGTGTGGGAATTTGTGTCTGTCTGTCTGTCTCTTTTTGGTTCAAACACCGCCAGATGGAGGAGTACGGGTAATGACTGAGCTGACATTTGTAAAGATCGCCCTAGCACCTTCGCATTTTACCCTGTGGTTTGAAGTTTTTCCATTGTTCTCACTGCCCAGCGCTTCGCTCTGATGACCTGGGTCAGATTCTTAGAGCTCCAATGTCTTACTGACGAAGCTGATTAACAGTATTACCTGTCGCCTACATTGTCCGTGCCCTTTTCATCCAGACTGCAGAAGAATATCTAAAAAGCAGCTAATTACCCCAAACCTCAGTTGTGGTCCTGTCTGTTAAACTAGCCTTTGTTGCCAAAGTGGATTTTGTTATTTGTGTTAGGCTTTCAAATAAAAAAAAAAGTTTTTAGATTATTTCAGATTTGAGAGGGCAGGGCAGAAAGTCAGTAAACTGACTTTATGAAGAGGTGAAAATGCATGAATGGATTGTATGACATGTCATGGAGGTTGGAGGCAGCACGATGGCTCGGTGGGTAGCAACGCTGCCTCACAGCAAGAAGGTCTTGGGTTGAATCCCAGGGTGGGTTGGCCTGGGTTCTTTTTGTGTGGAGTCTGCATGTCTTTTCTGTGTCTGCGAGGGTTTACCTCGGGTACTCCGGTTTCGTCCCACAGTCCAAAAACTTGTATGCTAGGTTAATAGATTACTCTAAATTAGCATTGAGCTTTAGTGTGCATATATATGACTAGTCTTGAGATAAAGTTGTGTGTCGATATAACCTTGTGTGTGTCTCTGAAATGGCTGCTGATGCCGATGGCGATGTTAAAAAAGCCAAAATAAACAAACATACAAAACAAGTCACTGAGGTGTTCAGTACTGAGGTGTTTACTGTTTGTATTTATTTGTATTTAGAATCTTGATCTTGATCTTTAGTTATGTTTAGTTAAGCCTTGTGTCTGTAAGTAATATGGCCATTAATGATAATAGAAACTTTAAATAAACCAAGTAAGCATACAAGCAAACCTAACTGTAGATTAATGTAAGTGTATTAAGCATGTCTGAGGTATGCTATGTTATAATATATAAATTATATATTAATCTCTGTGGTTACGATTCATTCAGAGATGGGTTTATCAGGGTTTAACTACATCTTAATCACAACAGTTTGACAGTGGATTTGAAGTGCAGTGAGTGCGAAAGAAGAATAAACCCATTAGTAACTGAAGCATCACGCTGGCGTGATTTTCCTAGAGTGATATGAATAACAGTTTTGGCTTTAAATGCTGTGTAAATGGTAGTGTTCCAGTCATGTTTTCAGCAGTTATGCACTTACTTACTGTTTGCCCACAGTTTTCTTGTGAACATGCCCTTTTTTACAGTATTTACATTCCAGTAGCTTGAAAAGACCACGTTACTATGGTGCTGTCTGGCCATCATTAATGTCAATCGACATGCTTCGTGGAATGTAATGTGGTCAGTAAACTGCACATACTAGTGATGCACATATGACCCGTGTTTCATAGTCACAAAAAGAAAGAATAACACACTAACAATGGGATTTTTACACTGGAGTGTAAAATCACATCTCTGTCCAGTCACACAATTGATGCATGTTTTTGTGGAACAGATTCCAGCCTATCCTTATTGGGTCTGAATATGAAATGCATTTAATTCAAGGCTTACACAGGTCCCAGGAGGACTTAAAACATGAGCATAAAAAAAAAAACCTCATTGGTACTTGAAGGCCAATAAATCCCTCTTGTTGCTTTCTCTCTCTTGCGTTAGTTCTACAGCTGCCCCGTTGTAGGTGTTGTTTTATTGTGTGCGTGTTTGGCGCAGTGCTGTCTAATTGCTAGCAGCATTTTTAATAAAGTTAATTTGATTGTTGCTGCTGCTCTCCACATTCCCCTGGCCCTGGTGCGGATAGGCTTTGTTGTCATGGTGATAGTTTCCCGCCATCAGAGCAGCAGTGACCCTGCTGTCATTTTCTGGATTGCTACAAAGCAAAATAGCTTATTTTGAAGCAAACATATTGTTAGCATGCACTATTTAGCCCTAAGCAAATCAAGAACCTCAACTACCCCAACCCCTTGTGCTTAAAGCATGTCTAAAATAATCAAGAATGTTACTTCACCCAACTTGCTTGTTTGTGTGTTGCAGAGACAGTAAGATTTTTTCGTATATAAGGTAACAAAAAACAGAGCAAACGACTCTTTCACTCTCAAACAAAACCCCCACATCAGCCTACACGCGTGCACTTTTTGGCATCTCACCCACACATGCACCTTTCTGCAACACACTGCTCACTCACTCAGTCTCCAGTCCACCCACACCATGCATTTGCACTCAACCAGAACCGCAAGCAAAAAAAACGAGCATCGGTGCATCTCAGTATGGAATGAATTTCATTATGTGTCCACCCTCTCTAGAGGGAGCATCAGGTTCCACATGTGTTTCTCGTGCATTTTAAACGCTGATGTTTTGGAGCCTGAGAGTCAGTGAAGAAAGACTATTCTCTTTATATAATGGCATGAATTATTTTCCCCAATAACTTCTACTTCCTATTCGTTTATTATTACTGAAATCAGTTCTAAATTGATTAATGTCTACAGCACTTGTCGTAGTGATGCAGTAAAAAGAAAATTCTTGACCAAGGGCCCAAAATCAAAAAGGATTGCCTTTTGATTTCTTCTTGGAAAGCAATACAAAGCAAAGGATCCTGTTGTATTCATGCTAATTCCTGGTTAGAATTGTGAGGAAGCAGATGTACACCCTGTACACGGGGCAAGTCCATAACAGGGATTTAGAATTCAGTCCCTCCGGAACTCCCATCCCCAGCAGCTGCTTCCTCCCACTGTGCCACTGGGACTGCTCTTTTTCAATATAATAGCATTTATTAAAGAACATCATTTAACAGTATATAGTATGTTAAACTGCTCGAAGAGTAAATTGAGATGATGATGATGGTTTGATTACCCTTGATTACATCCCTAAAATATTCTGAAGCATTTACCATGTATAGCTTTATACAGCAAAGAGCAAAGGCCTTAGGCCACCATTAGATTTGTCATTTTGGCTTATGGTTTAAGGACCACATATAACATATGATTGACAACTAATTTGTTACTCCATAGTTCTCTTTTCAACTGATCCTCATTCCAACTTTTGAGAGCTTTGGCATATCTTAGCCATTTCACCATGTTCTCCTTCCCAAAAAAGTGGTTTCTTGACTGCTACCCTTCCAGAAAAAGCCATTGACCATTCCTTTTCTAACTTCTTCATACTGTAGAATGATTAACTTGCCATCCCGATGAAAATGGAGATGACACTAAATACTTGCCCCTGTAGCCTACAGAAGCTGTTTTTCATGATTTCCCCCAGTTTCATAATACTCAATACATAATTATATATGGTCATTATACCGTTGCTAAAACAATGCTATGTCTAATATAATGGTGGTGTAAGACTTTTGCACAGGATTCTATCCCAGCAGAACATTCTAGACAAACTGGTGCTGAAGAGGCAGCTCAGTGTAAATTAGGAGTAGTACCTAGCCTTGAGGCATAATTGCAGACTCATAACTGTGTCTACATTTAGGCAGGTGAATGTCACTTACCGGGACACTGGGTTCAGAAACTGCGATGCTATCCGGATACACGGTGGCCTTTAAACACTGGTTTAATGTGGCTGCAAAGCGGTAGGGCTCGTTGGCTCGTTCACACTTGTCCCTCTGGGAACACCTGTGGAGAATGGCAGAGATTTAACATCAGTAAGGTGCAATACAGGACGGGACATTTCTGAACTGCTTGTCGTACTGGGTAAAAATTTTGCTAGAGAAGAACAGCTGTACCTCTTTGCTTGCCAATCAGTCATAAGGGCACAACTGTACATAAAATAAGCCTGTTAAACACTAAATATATGAATTACTTAGCACTAAAGTGGAATATTAATTTATGGGATATATTTTTTTTGCTTTACTGGTCTAATATGTACTATTGGTAAAGTTGCACTTTAATAAGTGTATAGCCAAAACACGAGCTATAAGATATCATTACCTTGTCTGCAGCTTGGCTGACTTTCTAAACTGACTAAATGGGTTGGCTCTCAAGCTTTTGAATTTGCTTAGCAATCCAGAACAAAACTGACATTTTGCTGCTGTGATTTTAATGGGGCACAGCAACATTTTTAAGGTTGGTCTGATAATGCCTCTGGTGAAAAAAATATTTTTTGAGATATTTTAATATTTCCGAATGAATCTGTAGCAATAAAAAAAGTGTTTGATTTTATAAAATTTATTAAACAAGATAATCAGCAAAGCAAATGAGTCAAAAGTTGTTCCATATGCAAACGAGATGCCCTCAAGAGGCTCAATTATTGTGATTAAGTAGCAATTGACATATTCTTGGGGGTGAACAGAAGAATGTCAAACTCAATCAGAATGCCACTCATTGGCACTCAAAGCATACTCTGTTTAGTAGGGTGTATGGTCACCCAAGCCTGCCAAAACACACTTCCAGTGATGGGGCTTGGACAGGATCAGATTGTCCAGCAGTCCCTGTGGGATCTGCTTTGAAGTCATTTTGAAATATCCCCTTATTTTTGTGAGCAGTGGTTTTGACCATTCTCTTTGGGTGTTTCCTCATAAGGTGGTTAAGTTGGTTTACTGTTGGTTCCCAATAGGCATGTAAATTTTGTCTTTTCCCCTTTTGCAAAACACTGTTTCTGCAATGTCTGATTTGTAAAATATTTTTTGTTTATGTTTTTTAAGTGCTGGAACACTGTGTCATCATGCATTTAGTTTCCAGACCATGTGATCTCTTTATTAAGGTACATCTTGGAGACACTGTAATTGTTCAAAATCTAACACATGACACCCTACTCTATTAGCTAGTGTGCTCTGGTAATCTTAGGAGCCTCAATGCTGAGCTGAATGGCAGCCACTGTCCTTGGTCCTGAACAAAACACCATTTCAGACTTATCTGCAGCTTTACCAGAACACTTGCAAACATCCAGCGCCATATCCACCCCAGATCACCAAGCTACATGGCACAACTCGCTTGATAATGGCCTGGTGGAATCTTGCGAGGGAGAATTCTGTAAAATTGCAGTGAGGATGAAAAATAGAGCCGTGAGGATGAAAATAGAAAGCTAGCCCCCTTTGTTCTGATCCTCCAAGCACTTGGGACAATGAACGGTTCCATTTCAAGCTCTCTGCAGCGGAACAACACATTAAGGTAATTCAAGTGGCTGTTGTATAAGAGAACAGAAGCAGAAAGTGTAACGGTGCCAAGAGAGCCAATTCTTAAGGACCACACAGCCTAATGGCTCCAATACAGACTGCTTTCAGCAGCGTCTGAGTGTAATATCATGGTAAGTCATGTTTATTTTTCATTTAGGTGCAGAAGTACTGCGTGTCTCTGCTTCATCAAGCCTCTCTTTGTTTAAGCTTATTGCTCTTTCTCTCTCTCTCTCTCTCTCTCTCTCTCTCTCTCTCTTTCTCTCTCTCTTTCTCACACACACACACACACACACACACACACACACTATCTCATGCTTGCTCACTCATTTTCAGAGGCCTTCATGACAGGGTGCATGTTGACTCGCAATTTGTTACATTCTTAACGCTCGAGGAAAAATTACACTTAATGAGCTTTCAGATGTCCAGGATGGGTTCTCTCTTTCTCTCTCCCTCTGTGCGTGTGTGTGCGCGTATGTGTGTGCGTGCATTTGTGTGTGTGCGTGTGTGCATGTGCGTGTGTGCATGTGTGTGCGTGCATGTGTGTGCGTGCATGTGTGCGCGCACTGCAAATAAGCTGCCAAAGCTTAGCATTGATTTTTATTTTGGGGGCGGATAAGGGTATGGCGATGCTGCGGTTGCCATGGTACTGCTGATAGACGGTCATTGTGTGTGTGCCTGTGTGGGGGGGACTCTCCTCACCACTAATTGAAGAGTCCACACACCAAAGTGTCTGTCTGTCTGTTTTTCTGGCACCCATCTCTCTGTCCGTCTCTCTCTGTGCATGCACACGCAATTGATAAGGAAAGGCAATGGTGGTCTAACCTTTGGGCTCTACTCCGCTTCCTGCTTTTAGCCCTGTGTTTCAGACAGGCAATTACACTGTCCTTTTACACACAGCTCCCTCTACACACTGAGCCATGACAAGAAGAGATAGATGACAGAAATATTTCCTTACTGTCCTCCTGTCTTCCCCTGATGTGGGACTCTGGGAGGTTTTACACACAGCCAGGGAGCGAGGAGCGATCCTACACATGAACTAAATTCCACAGACTCTGCTTATAATGGAGATGAGAATACACAGAGCAACTAATTGTGATTGATGATTATTCTTTAGGCAATGTGTTTGCTTGCTATGGATACGTGACATGTCTGGTTGACTGAACAGTGAAAGTAAATTCAAAAAACACTTCACAAGTACCTTATTTCTATAATCACTGTCTATTCTATCAGTTCCACTTACCATAAAGATGCACTGACGTCCTGTAATTTGTTTCCCTACATGCATGTTATCTTTAGGTCCGAACACAGGACCACCACAGATTGCCTACTATTTGGGTGGTGCATCCTTCTCAGCACTGCAGTACCATTGGTGTGTTCATGTGTGCCTGTGAGGGTGGAACCGACAACAGTGCTGCTGGAGGTTTTAATTACCTCAGTCTCACTGCTAGACTGAACACAGTCCACCAACCATACATTTAAAACATTACCAGCATCCTATGAGTACTGATGAAAACTTAGAGAATGACTAAAACAAACTGTGCTACAGCAGATGAGATGCTTTCACAGAAAGAAGATCATTGGTTTCAAGATCAGTAAGGGAGTTGCCTGGGTCCTTTCTGGATGAAGTCTGCATGTCCTCCCTGTGTCTGCGTGGGTTTACTCCAGGCACCCTGGGTTTCCTCCCACAGTCCAAAGACATGCGATTGCGATTATGCTAAATAGCATAGAACTCACCGTGGAAATTATAAAACTGACAAAGAGTGTAGAAACAAATAAAGTGTTTGGAAAGTGTAGTGATTACTTAGATACTTTTAGCAGACACAGACTTGCATCAACTAGCATCTCTACAGTTTTGGCCCCAGATTTGCATTTAGCATTATGTTTTTAACCAGCTTGCAAAAATAATTTCTGAACTCAAACCGTCAAACCGGAAATCGCTGCCCATTTATAGCTAGAGAGTTTTATCTAGAATAGCAAAGCCTGGATTTACACCCACAACCTTCCAAATAGTAGTCCAGAGCGTATCCCTCCTTAATTATGACGTCTACCTAAAGTAGTCAGAGGAGAAGATATTGGCGGACGCCATTAATGCACCTTAATTTCAGTCCAGAGTCAACAATGACTACTGCAGCACTCCATGCCATTTATTCTGCTGATCGATATGCAATTGGGAGCTCATTTGGACAACTGATGGATGCCTTCTCGGGATTGTGCTCCATGCTAACATATGATTAGCGTTCAATACGGATAATGTTGGCTGAACAACGTAATGACCTCCGTTTGATGGATACCAGCGCTGCTGTGATTAGTCCCAACTTCGTTATGGATGCTGCTAAGCCGTTGTTTGATTGCTTCAGGATTAACAGTAATTCAGCTGCTTATATAAACGGTGTTTGGGCGGGTGGTGTTAGCCTGCTCATAAGGCAGACGTTATGTGTGTTTTAGTTTCTCCTTACAGCTCTTACATCATAATGTAAAAGGGTGAAGAGGCCCCACTCGTACACATTCCAGCTGTCAGTTCTGCCTATCCTCAGCACCCTGTCGGATCAATAGTGTGCCATTATATACACTGCTCCGTGGGTGTAGATAGCATGTTTTTTGTTGTTATTTTAAAAGGAAGTAATATCCTTAAGGAC
This sequence comes from Parotocinclus spilosoma, assembly GCA_033117975.1. Classification (NCBI taxonomy): domain Eukaryota; kingdom Metazoa; phylum Chordata; class Actinopteri; order Siluriformes; family Loricariidae; genus Parotocinclus; species Parotocinclus spilosoma. The sequence continues at coordinate 15,892 of JAVSBV010139793.1, read as the reverse complement.
CAAAGTAGAGAAATCAAGTGGTAGAGTCGAGAAAAGGTTTATGATGAAGTGAGGAAAGGAAGCTAAAGTATGAAGTAGATAAACTGTCTGTTAAACATTGTTTTGCAAAGAGATTTAGTGAAGTGAAATTGTGTGTGTGTGTGTGTGTGTGTGTGTATGCGTGTGTACATCATGTATGTACTAACGATGGGGGGCTTTAACAAGTTTTACATATTGGGGCCACCTTGCTGGTCTACAAGAGGAAAATAGCATAAAATAGACACTGGTTTATCAACAACCCTGTCCAGAGTCAAGTGGATAAAAAAGACAGTTAGTGAGTTTAAACTTTCTTTTAAAAGAAGTCACAGTTTGGGTTAGATGTTGGCGTACCTTTAGTTAGCTACAAAAAGAAAGCTGGAGCTATTGTGGCTGTTTTTATGAAATATATACTGGATGGATAAAACATTCAAACTATGTGCTGTGCTACAAATACTATGGATGTACAGTACTGTGCAAATAAAATTCAATAAAAAACAGCTTCTATAGGTTACCGTGACACATATTTATTGTGACTTTCCCTTACATTTGAGCAATAGTAGCATCTGGCAGCTTTGTCAGGATGCCAAGATGAACCTTCTAGAGTACCAAGATGTTACGAAGACTTATGAAAGACTTCACATATATTTTCTGGTATAATTCAGTATTCGTTGTTCCAGTAATGCTGGAGCAAAATATGACACTACCTTTGCCATATTTCACAGATCGGATAACGTTCTAATGTTGTAAAGCAGTGTTTTTTAGATAATATAATACTTTTTTAATACTAATTTAAACCAAATGCTCTATTTTCGTCTCTTCCATCTATAAAACATTTTTCCATTAGCCTTATAGCTTGTCCATGACCTTGAAGCAAGCACTCATGGCAACATTGTCTGGAGAATAATGAATTATGTATATGGTTTTTTTTATATATATTTATAGTTGTGACCACCAAAATCTTACCTCCTTACTATCCTTCTTAACAATGTTTTATACATTTTGATCACTTATATACCTGTATTCTCTTGTTTACTATTCCTTTTCAATGCAGCAGTACTGCCTTCTGTATCAACTCTACTCTCCTGCATGGCAGCATATATATATATTTTTTAATTTGCTTGACCAATCCGATCTTTAGGATTAATCTCTGTGGGGCACTAATCCAGTCAAATCATCTAGCAAACTTTTTCCTGCCACAATCTTTCTGTCCCCTTCTAAAGCCTGTGAATAGCCTGAATGTGGGGGAACTGCTGCTGAAGGTCTTTTGAGCTCACGCTTCTGGGATTTGGAAGGACTGTAGGCATAACGTGCACCTTGGTTACAGTGTGCTCTTGTATTCAAGACTAAGCCTTGAGTGTGCTTGAGACAAAAAGAACGTTTGCGAGCACAATGTAAATCCGGGTCGCCTTTGTCTGGTGCTGAAATCTGACTCACTTCTCTGGCCATCACCTTTATCGTGGCTCGCTGTTTCTTCTCCTTGTTTTTTTTTTTCTTTCAGGCAGCAGCTGCCGATAATTACAAAGGCTGTTAGCGGATCACGCCATTCTGTACCAGAGGGGTGTTTGGAGAAAAGTGTTAAATCTGACCACTTTGCTTGAACTGGATCATGCTAACATGCTGCTATGTATCTAATTATAAGGAGCGGGACAACACTCATGCGCTGCTACTGAGGAGAGCTGTATATATAATGAACAGGAAGAGACAGCGACATAAAAACAGACAGTCACAGCCATTCACAGCATCAGAAGTGCTGGAGACACAGGCATGGAGGGCCATCATTCCTGCTCTGTCTATCATTTTTTGTCATATCTAAAGGGGGAGTCTCTTAGGGGAGAATGAGAAATAAGCAAACATGAGCAGGGAGTATGGAAGAGAAAGAAAATGAAAGCGAGAAACAGGGGAGACAGATGGAGGGAAGGCTAATTTCATCAAGACGACACAAATTGTGGAAAATGTTCCTGGTTTGGACACATCTGTGGCTAAGGGAATGATGTCATGCAAAAAGTAGAGTAACCAGGAGATGCTAATGACAGAAATAAGCATACGTGGTACAGAATGGAAATGTAACTGCAAATGTTTCCTTTCATTTGGTCAAAATAATTGGTTCTGAGTTTATTTAAAGGGGGTTATCCTTGTTAGAGAGATATTATAGACAAATAAACAATTAGTCAATATGGTATTTTATTAATTAAAGAAAATGCGCCAATATTCTATATCGGTCAGTTGCAAAATTAGGTAACTGTTAGGTATTAGGTATAGAAAAAATTAGGTATTTTGGTAACTGTTGTTATCAGTGCTGCACATCAGCTTGGAGGAATGCTAGCCTATTTTTTCCATAGGAGACAGCTTCAACTCTTGGGATTCAACTCTTGGGAAAGGCTCATGTTTACCATGTTGCATTACCCTCATTCTTCACTTCACAGATATTCGCTGGTAAAATTCAGTAATTATTGTTTCAGCAATGATAGAAAGCCATGTTGTCCCAGATGCAGCAAAACAGGCCCAAAACATTATACCACCAATAACATATTTCACAGAAGGGATGACATTCTTATGTTGCAAAGCAGTGTTATCTGTACTCCAAACATAACACTTTTCATTTAAACCAAATTTTGGTCGCTTCCATCGAAAAAATATTAAAATACGATAAAAACTATAATATCCTTAGAGCTTGTCCATATGATCTTTAGAAAACTGAAAATAGGTAGAAATGTTCTTTTTGGAGAGCAGCGACTTTTGCCTTGCAACAATGCCCTGGACCTCACTGTTGATAAGTGTTCTTTTGATAGTGGTCTCATAAACTTTAACGTTGGTCAATGTGTGAGAGGTGTTTAGCTACTGACTTTGTGGACTATTACAGGCTTTACCCTTGGATTAATCTTTGTTCGACTTTTCCGTTAAAGGATAATACCTTACTGTAGGCTGATTGAGTTGGAGTGATGGTCCTCAGAAGTGCATGCACTCTTTGTGCTGTGTTATGGAAATCAGACTTTTCTAGATCCTTGTTCTTTAAATACAGCAGGATGCTCACTCACACCTGCTCAGCACGCCACTCTTTGAAAACACCTGACTCTAATTTCACCTTCAAATTAATTAATCTAGAGTTTCACATACTGTTACCACTAAGACTAAGTACATTATTTATACATTAATACGTAATTTTTATATATTTGTTGAATTGGGTTCTCCTAATTCATTTTTAAGATTTGTGTGAATATCTGATTAGGTCATAATTGTTAATAGAATTCACTTACTTACTGATACAAACTTACTGATACTTGACTTCTGCTTAACACTGATCCTTGGTATGGATAAGGTCTTTAAGCATAAGCAGTCTCGATATATAGTATATAATAAAACATAAAAACATATTGTTTAATGTCTCCGTCCCATTTACTAGAATTAAGTCACTACTCCACTTATCCCTGGTAAAGCACAAGTGCTTTTTAATAACATCTCCCAAATTCTAAAACATGTTAAGGATTTGATGCTACAGTCTTTTTGCCTGAACAATGTGATACCCCACACGAATGGACAAATGTACCATTTATTGACCAAACTCTACAAACGCAGTATGGTGGATAATAGTCACAGAGAGTTATATGCCATTACAGACCTCCATCAAGTGTCTAAGAAGGAAATTCTTTTTATTTGATTTCTACTTTCCACTGGGTACCGTTGTGCGTCTTGGAATAGAACTGTTACTTACTGGTAATGTACATACGCTACATTCACTCTGTACTTTGGTACACTACAGACATGAGTTTACTAGAAGTAAACCAGACCACTTTTTGACAGACCAAAAACTAGACTGCATAGCCATCCGTCAAAGATCAGCACTGATATTGAGACGTCTTTCTCTTTTACTATGTAGCTAGAATAATAGCACGGCCTAACATGTACATGTGTGCATGAAATTTCATAAAGCTATGACGTGTGACCTACGAAAATATCGTTTTTAATTTAGAGCAGTAATAAAATTCAAAATACGGGTGTTAAAACACAGAGCAGCCAACAACACCTGTGCTGGCATGCTGACAAGACACACTGAATTACCTTGCACTGGGGCAGTTATTTGTCCCCTTGTTGCTGCAAGGGCCAAGCAAATTACTTTAAGTGCACTTTTCACAGTGCTGTTACCATTAGGAAAACGCTAGCAGCTGGAGCTGCGACACTGCTATTAGGATAAAGCTGTCTGCGGCGTACGGTAGAGAAAAGCAGACGTGATCTAGCGATTAATGAGACTGCAAGCAGGTACACGGTGCGAATTTTGTTTAATGTATTACCTTAGTGAAATTTACAAACGATAGCGAACATAAAAATACGTCAAACGTTATGGGTGTAGTGGCACATGTTAACCACCAGGTGACAGTGACGGACCCTACAGAGTAGTATAACACTGCTTGGCTCAGAAAGCACTACAGTGATGACTGTCTTCATGTATCAAATACAGCACGTGGAGGTCTTGGTAACAAGCTAAATAGCTGAATTAGATTCATTTAGGTAAAGTGCTAAACTCAGCAGTATAAAGGCCCTCCGAGATTCTGATTTGAAGGTTATACCAAGGCAGGGCATGCCATGCTACTTAACCATTAAATCAAGCCTGGTTTAAACATTTATAAAAATCATGGAGCAATATAAGTTCACAAGCTATATCATATAAATAAGAGTACTTACATGTTGTGCAGAACACACCAGCCACAATGTGGGTCTCCGGAGCTCAGACACTCGCTACACGTCCCGTACTGCTCGCATGACACGATGGGTACCTGCGTCACCTGTGAAAATCAGAACGTGCCCATTAGCTCCTAAAACTGGCCTGTTTTAATCAGACATTCAGATCATATGAACAGCAGAATCCGATCCAGCCCAAGCTCCTATCGACTTCTCACCTAGCCAAAAGAAAGCTTTTCATTATTGCTCAGATCCAACAGCATGGGTTCAAAAGATGTTAATTGGCTCCAGTGGAAAGGAGATAATAATCAGATAGGAGAAATATTGATTTTTATCAACTCGAGAGGGCACAGCGAGAAGGGAAAGACCACAACATGTTTTTTATTCAGGGTTGATAAAGCCACGGTAGCAAAACACTATTGTAGAATCAAGCAGTGTGTTAAAAGGTGAACAATGAAGCTACTAATGTGTGGGGGAGGCTTGTGTTTATACTGGTTTGAGGTAGACAGGTGGTTTGGCGTGTGTGCAGGAGTGTGAGCAACTGGTGCAGTGTACGTGGCTGTCTGTAAAGTCTGAGATTAACAACAGTAAGTGCAGCTGTGTGGTGTTTGCTACAGAGGATGTAGCTTGAACAGCAATCGGTTGTATGCCGTACAGTGCAGTTAGACATGTGCGCAAATAGGGAGTAATTCATTTTTACAGTGTTACTCCTGTATTTTAAAACCTCATGTTGTCTTAACGGTCAAAAATGACTCTCCACTATGTTCACCAACAGAGAAAAGTTATCTTCTTTGTAAAAACTGACTTGACTACAACATTAGATAAAGTGAAACTTTTACGTATTTACATGAAAGCTGTACCACGATGCAAAGATGGTCTGTAGGTCATCATATCCTAGCAGCTATAAAATCAATTACAAACCACTAACCCCACAAAAACAAACAAACACACACATTGTGGTTTTTTTTATTTTCTTGTGCTTGTGCAGCATCTCCCACACATGACCCAAGTTCACAGACAAAATAAGAACAAGTGCATACAAAATAAGCAATATTTCAAACAAAATAAACAAAAGCATTCTTTGCTAACATGCAATGCAGCCAGACATGACAAAGGTGCTGCTGGAGACACTAAGCTTAGTTTTCAATTGGCAATGGCTCAGAAATGGAGAGAATAGTTTTTCTTTCATTCCTCACTGTACAGTATATAAGAATGTCAATATTCTGCCAAAAAACTTTAAAGATGTAAACGTTTTATTTCAATAAAATGCATTCAGAACTACTTTCTGCTACTATCCCTAGCTAAAAAATGTACATGGATGCAGTATTTAATAGGAATGATAATAATAATAATCCTCTACTTTAATAACGAGAATCATTATGGCATGTGTGTTGTAATGATAACAAGTGGTATTCAGTGATTAAATGCAGTCTTTCTGTGCTGTTAAAGAGAGACAAAAATAAGATATTTAAGCCTTTAATGAATGGCAGGTTACTTCTTCATTAAATATTGATTTAAGGTTTAAAATTCAATTAAGACGCTTTATTTTAGGGTTTTGGTAAAGGTCAGTCATTTTTTATCCTAGAAACTAAGTATTGTAAGTACTATATGCTAAGAAAGTTTTCTGGGAAAGGTTTAATGAGATAAAAATGTCTAAAAAGTTTTCCTCATATGTATGATAGTAACTGAATACATTCCAAACCTTATCATTAAAATGAGATTATTTATTTATAATATCATCCATGAAGCTTCATGGTGGATCTAAGGATAATGTTTACTATCCATAGAGCTGTAGTGGCAAGATATGAAATTTGATTTCTAGTAATTCTTTCCATGTGGCTAATGTTATTTTCACTGAGACCCTCAGATCCTCTGGCACCAACATCACCCCACACAGTGCAGCCCAGTATGACGTTCATAATCTCATACTTTAGCCATATCACCCAACATTCACATTGCACACCCATGAAACTCGCACTATACTGTTACCACAGATATTATATACAGTGGAGGCTAAATGTCTGAGACCACTACTGTATAGCTTTTTTTGTGTAGAAGGATTCAAACTGCAGCAGGACATTGGCTCAAAACAGCAACATACCACTCAAGGCTGTATCTGCCTGTGGGACTGTGGCTTAGCATTAAGGTACGGGCTTCAAATTCGACCTCTGACAAATTTCGAATGGTCCTTGAGCAACAGGGAGCTCTTAAACTGCAATTGCTTGAATTGTTAAATTGTCAGTTGTAAGTCACTTTGGGTAAGGGCATCTGCTATATTTATACCAACATTTTATCACTGGTTAGGGTGTTATTAGGCATGACATGAAGCCATTAAAAAATGTTGACAAAAACAATTTTATTGAATGCATCAGTGTTCAGGAAATGTATTATTAATAACACTCATATTACATATTTCTGCTACAATGTAATGTACTCAGTACTTACTAAGTCCCACATCAAAACCAAAAAGCTGCAGAAACCAGGCTTTGCTTTTTCCAGTACTCAATGTGTGATGAATTTACAACGGATCTGCTTTAGTTCTGTTTTGGTTTCAGGTCAACAGGTTGGGTACATCTTAGCACACCATTTTGCAAACAGACTAAATGGTAATTTGGAGTCCCTTGAGTAAAACAAAATATTTACAGCATTTAACAGATGCCCTTAACCACAGCGACTTACGCCTCATACAGTCTTATGATTCAAGCAATCGTTGGTTAAGGGCCTTGCTTATGGACCCAACTGTGGCAGCTTGGCAGAAGTGGGATTTGAACCCTGACCATCAGGTCCAGAGTCCAGTACCTTAAGCGCTAGGCTACCGTAGTTCCAAAAAAATCCGTCAAACTTAACTCAAGACTTCATATTTGTAAGGCAATGCTTACTGGATGCTATGGGTTAAAATATGTGGCACGAAATTCAGTTGTTGTGAGGCAGTTACCGGTGTGTACTATGTTTTATTAACTACTTTAAGTGTGGCTCAGACAATCAGATTTTAGAACCAGAACAATCTGATGACCATACATTCTAATACAACAAATCCGTAAGTGAAACGGTATATTTAAAACATAACAGCTATTTGCAGGCAACAGCCCCTGGGGAATACACAATACTTCCCAAAATTCATAGGCATACATTCGATTTATTGTTCTAGCAATGGTACAGTGACCATACATAACATACTGCTGACAACTAGACCCAAACATCTCAAAGCTGGATTTGTCACTCTAAACTAAACTTCTACTACTTCCACTAAACGTCATTCCAATCATTGTGAGCTTTAGCATATCATAGCACTTTTCACCCTGTTAAACCCGAAAAAGTGGTTTCTTGGCTGTTACCCTTCTAAATGACCATGACCTTCTTAATAAAGCTAATTTGCAATGTAGAAGGGTCATTATAATGAAGCTTCCAAATGCTGCTATTTTTAAGTGTTAGTGGAGGTCACACTAAATATACTGCTCACAAAAAATAGGTGATTCTTCAAAATAAAATAACCCATAACAAAATATCTAATAATATAATATTTCCATTATGATCAGTGTAACCACTGTACCCTATTCTTTTTCACCGTTTAATACTGCATGCACATTTTCTGTATTTTATGGTTGCATTCTATAAATAAGATTAACTTAATTTAACAATAAGCCTTTAACAGGGTATGTGTAACCTTAATTCGCTGACAAAATGTACAAGCTGTTCTTCATCAGTTGACGTCATAAATATTTGTACCCATACACTCAGGCAGGAGACGGCCAGTAGGCCACAGATATTTTTGTCTTTCCTCTGCTGACCCACAATGCTCCTAAGCGCACCCAGCATGGTCACCCTCCAGCAGAGCTTCCTGAGCCAGCAAGCTTTGGCAGCCAGGCTATATATTCTGGTTTACTCTATTTGTTTCCTTTTAGCCAAATTCTGTGTTTATGCCAGGTCTGATTTTTGTGTCCCACTTCCGCTCCCAGTGGTATAAAATAGGTTTTAAAGTACATTTGTACACATTAACACACAGACACACACCCTCCCACACAGTCATAAATAGAAATATAGCACACACTGCCATGAGTCATGCGATCCATGGATGCTCAAAGGCATGTGTAAAATGCTTTTTTCCCAATTTAATTGTCTTTCTTTACATGGTATCATCTGTTTTGTGAACTAATAAAACAGACACACAACAGTTAAGAGGGATTTATCTACCTGGACTTTGGTTTGTCAACCTGCAGTTATTTTACTCTGTGGCTAAATTTGCCATGCTATCATTGCTGCTAACCTTTTTGTGCTGTTGTGTTCAGTATCAACACAGATTTTATTGGCAACATTAGCAGTTTATTAACAGCTTATTTACTATTTTTTGTCCTTACCTCATACATCAATCAGCCAAAATGTCAGCCAACTACACTCCTCACAAAAAAAAAAAACAATTAAAAAGAAAAATATGTAATTTCATTAAACAAGATCATCTGAAAAGCAAATGAACAGTCAAAAAAAGTTGTTCAATTACGCAAATAGGGTTGAACAGAACCATGTTAAACTGGATGAGAGTGCCACACATTGACTGTTCAGTAGGGTGTTTGGTCACCCAAGACTGCCAAAACACACTGATAGTGATGGGAGTTGGACAGGATCAGAATTTCCAGCAATTCTAGTGGGATCCGCTTCGTGTTCATTTTGAAATATCCCCTCATTTTTGTAAGCAGTGTATTTACAGTTTAAATAACGTTGCTTGCTCTCTACAACAGCTTGTTGCGATGTGTTAATGTGTACGAATCAGACACAGCAGTGCAGCTGGAGTTTAGCAAAGTACATAGAGAAACAGATGGACTCTAGATTGTAATTGTAGTACTACAAAGTGCATCTATGTGATAAGTTGAGCTGATAAAATGGACATTGAGTATACATTGAGGTTGACCTAATAATGTGATTTGTGAGTGCATTTCATGTGCTGAAAAGGCATACTGTAGTTATGAAAGTGCTTCACAGCACAACCCATGGACTTGAGGTTTAAGGGACCTTTCTAAGGATTAAGACTCCTCTGTTGCTAATTTATCTGTAAGTCAACAATCACACAGCAGCTCTATCTTGTTTTAGTGTCTGTTTTGAGTGCTCAGTTTATACACAGTTTGTTTATAAGGGATTGTGTATTGAAGTGCCTAAATGGAGTTAATAGTTAAACCTTAAGCTTGGTAAACCCGTTATGTAAAATGGATAACAGAGGTAGTTTGTGGTTTGACTAAATTAAACATGACAAAAAGCATCAAGAAAATGCATCCTAAGCCTGAGCCTTGGCTTGAACTTGTATTCCTGTGTCACATTACAAAATGCCCCAGGCTGATTCTTTTACCCTGATGCATGTGGAAGATGAATAGGTGCAGGGTTTGAGCAATGTCACGGGTAGAATAATACTCGGGGGTCATGCTGTGTGTGTGTTGTATGGCCATGCTAAATGCCATTAGCACGGTTGCGACTGCGTTCAGCAGGAAAGAAGTTCCACCTGTCCCCCAACACCCTGCCGCCACTCAACAAAGATGCACATTCAGCTCTCACTAATTAACCGCAATCCTTGTTGAATCAATCGCACTCCCTTGCACTCACACATACTGTTTATAGTCACATACAGTGTCACTCAACACCAGATATGAAAGCTGACTGCGGGTGATGCCGGCTTTTCGCTCGTCTCTTTCTTTGTGCCCCAGGACAAACAGGTGGCCCAAAGTAATGAGTCCATCACATCAAGCGTTTGCTACCAAACAAGTGCTCCAGGCTCCAGAATTCACAAAGCCGAGCAGCCAGTGGCTCTCAGCACCTCACAACACCATGCTCACATGGCATTAACAAGGCATACCGGCCAAACGCCAGATGACACTCTGCCACTGCCTCGGCTTGCTGTTGTAGTCTTTGGGCCTATGTCTCATAAGCAAAGTAAAATGGACTCCACTGATAAGCACTGTTCTGTGTGATAATGGGCGCAAATATTATTGCAGGCTAACTTTTACTAAACCAGATGTATGGGTATGTGAGAAGCTTATAAAAAAGTTAGACAGCTGAACAGTAGAGGATAATGCTCTGGCAGGTGTGTATGGGCTGAGAAGACCATGTGTATATATGCAGTGTATCTTTGTGAAAGAACTGTAACAGCTGTTGCCCATCATGTCAGCCACACGCTGGAGTCAGTCAATGCCACATGCAAACACAATGAAGCCTGTTCTCTTGCTGTAAAATGCCTGTGTCTGCATGTGTTTCTATATGCTACAATGTATATACATTTGCAGTTGACACAGTGTTTGCTCGTAACAGTTGCATGTAATCATAGAGATCTACCTACACCTCCTTGTTTCTAAATTAATTGTTTATAAGTTTCCTTTACCATAAAAAACTGTGCAATTTTGTTTCTGTACATACTTTATTCGGCCCCTTTACTCTGTTCTTTAATGGTCAGGAACCCCACAGATCAGGCCTTTTTTGGTGATGGAAGTAAAACGCACATACCAACACACTACCACCACAGCAGTGCTGGAAATGATACACCAGCCAAAAAGATCTTTTTGTGAGATCCAGCCAAAAAGAGTTTTATGTGAGTCCTGACCATTAAATAACAAAGTAAAGAGGACTGACAACATATACAGAAAGATGAATGGACTACAGGGATTAGTTCTGTGATATTGAATTTTGGGGGCAGCATGGTGGCTTGGTGTGTAGCATCGCTGCCTCACAGCAAGAAGGTCCCCGGGGGAGTGTCTGCATGTCCTCCTCATGTCTGTATGGGCTTACTGCGAGTACTCTGATTTCCTCCCACAGTCCAAAGACATGCACATTAAGTTAATTGGTGTCTCTAAAATGGTCCTTAGTGTGTGACTGTGTGCATGACTGTGCTTGTGCCCTATGATAGAGTGAAACACCGTCCAGGGTTGTCCCTGCCCGTGCAACCAGAGTTGCCGGGTGAGCACTATAGAAGATAATGGATGGATGGATATTTCATTTTGCAGTATTCCCTAATTTGTGTGAGCAGTATATTAAGATATTGGGGAAACCAATCAATCACATCCAAAATGTGCTTGCTGTAAATCTTAATCCAAATTCATGGGTATTACTGTCCTTACAGCCTCCACTCATTTTGGAAAGTGGTTGCATGGAATCGTTTCCACATAGCCGCAGGGAATTAGCCGAGGTCAGACACTGATGTTCGGTGATAATGCAGTTGGCACCGCAATTAAGCCCCAAGGTGTTTGTTAGGTTTGACGACAGCCACGTTCCTCCACACAAACACCAGCACAGCATTTACTGAATTTCACAGGGGGATTTACCAAGGACACCGAGTGATGGTAGCATCTTTTCTTTTAGTATAGAGCAATACATCTGTGAATTCATGATGCCATGATCTTGCCATGATCTTGGTCTCATAACTCCAGAGTATAGATTCCCAGTAGTCCTCTTCATCTTCATTAGCATGGGTCTTGGGAAACTCTAGGCAGACTTTTTGTGCCTAAGCTTTGTGCCTGAGCTTTAGGAGAGCCTTTTTTCATGGATGGCATCCTTGCATGCCATTCCTCTGCAGTGTACAACGTATTATCTTACAAAAATAGTCACCTCTGGTTTAGTTTATACTTCTTTTGATAACTGAAGTAAAGTGAGGTGTTAACTTGGTGTTGACCTGGACATCTCTGTAAGATGGTTGCAGTTTCAACTAAAAAATGTTGTACCAAATTTGCTACCCTATTCTGACTGATAAGTAAAATTTTTCTGAACTTCTTGTAGCCTTCACTTTTGTAAAGAAATGGTTTTCTTGGGTCATTTCTCTTCCATGTGGTGCCATTGCTGACAGCATGAAATGGGAGGGGTTTTCTTTAAGTAACATCCTTTTATAGGCAACTGTCTTCTGGACATCTGTGTATTAACCAATTACACTCAGTTTGGTTGCATTCTTGTTAAATTAAAACTTTGTAGTCATTCTTTGCTCCAGATACATTCATTGGGTTGTATTCATTTATGCTGAGCACTGTACAGATTCACCCATCAGACGTCTAGATGATTAAATATGATCCAGTGTTCAATGATGGTCGGTTGAACCCATCCCAGTAGGGCTAAAACCTTAATTTGTGTCCAGTTGGTGCCCCAAAACCACATTCAGGGGCAGTTTGGAACTTATTTATTTTCAGTGTTTTCTTTTTCTCTATTTTCAGTGAATTCTGCTGCCCTGTTTTGACATGTCACTGCAGATATGTTGTGTATAGGTGATTAAAGAGGTGACATTCTATGACAGTGTCCCACTGCAACCCACGAAGCTCTTCAGTATAACCCATTCTAGTACCAGTTGATTGTTTTTGGAAATTGGACACCTGTATGCTTGAATTATGCTTGTAAAGGCAGCAAGCGCTACTCACACATAAGCTCAGAATGTGCAGTATGCATGTTTCGCCATTTTAATGATTGTGGGCTGATCTGAAGAGCCACATTGAAAGGGCAAGTAGTGCTTAATTACAACGATCAAATTACCACTGGCATATTAGTCTTGCGCTGCTGCTGGGCATGTATACTTTTATTTCTCAGGCAGACAAAAACTCACTGGGCTTCCATGTTGATTGGTTGTAATTATGGGTGTATGATATGTGCATCTTCGATAATAGATAATATTTGTTTTAAACCTGACAGGGTAAGCTAACGTGACAGAGTATACCACTTACTCTGCAAGCACAGTAAAAAAAACATATCGATGTACCATATATAGCCAGATAGGATATACTGCTGCGCATGACAGACCGAGCTACTGTTGTACCTAAAAGTGCATGACTGAGGTAAAAATTGGTGAACAAACTGTGCCTGAAGACAAAATACAGACACCACTACCTTCGCAGTCTACGCCGTTAGATTTAATTGCTAGATGTTGGTCATGGTGGGTTGGTTTGGCCTTAAAGCGATGGATGTTGCCCAAAAGATGCAGAATTGTGAACTATGTCGGAAAGTGTTTACCGTTAAAGACAACTTGACATGTACTGCAATCTGTAGACTAAGCACTGCACAAAATATGAAAATTTCAGGAGTCAAACTTCAGAAGTCAGCTCTCCTTGACGGTTTGAGACTACCCAAGGTACAACAAAAACACACTCAGCAAGTCTGAATCTAAAATTTGCCTTATGACAAGAACACATGGCAAGACATAAATCCAGCAATTACACTGTGAAAGACCCAGTGTGAATTTAGGCAGTTGGAAGAGATGAAGATATACACTGCCAAGTTATCAACTAATGATCATTATCGTTAAAATCCTAGAAAGCGTTGAAACAATATTTTATGTCAGTATTGCAATGTCATTGTTAAAGTTCATATTTTACCGGTTGATAAAGTTTTCTCTACAGCTCAGAAACGTTGGGGTCCAAAAAACAAAATGACTCATCACTGCAGCACCTGCCTAGCGCAGGTATTCACAGGATTGTATTTGTTTCTTCTCACCATCTGTTTTTTTTTGTGTATAAAGCTGGATGGATGTGGGAGATGAAGCAGGTGCTGCGAGCTACATACAGACATCAGGAATAACTGCACACATTAAATCTGAGCTCATAGTCCCCCCTGGCTGACAAATGAGCAACAATGGACCGGTGGAGACGCAGCAAAGGTTTATTTGGAGGCGTAAATAAACAGATCTGAGAGCCAAAAACTGAGCCGCACGCTCTGTAAAGAACGGAATAAGATGTCGCTGGCAGTAAATGAACGTTCAGAAGCCTCCTCCAATCTCAGCTTGAGACGATCTATCCAGATGTGCAGCACTACTAGATTCCGTAAAACTACATGCAATGGCAGCCTCAGTTACTATAGCAACCTGGCCAGCCTCTGACCACTCCCACTTGCCTTCTGGAACGAGTGATAAACAGCTGGCACCTCTGGGATAGACCACCACCATGCGCACACACACAGACATGAGCATTCATTTTTAATGAGATGCAGTGAGCCTTGCATTAACAGCGATGGGAGTTATCGATCATCGCCTCTCTAACACACAAAGTACTACTTCTTATACACTCACACATACTGAAATCATCTCACCGACACACGGGTCTATAGCTACTCCCGCAATATTATGCAAATACAAAGCAAAACCAGCCAACCGCTATGAACATAATGCATGCATGGCTCATATTTTGAGTCTAAATGTATTGTAATGTGTTGTAAAGTCATTTTAAAACTGAATGTATTCCTAATATATGCTCACCCACAAGTATTTTTCTTAGCACAAATTCCTACTGGGACAAATCCTTGTCTCAGCTAAGCTGAGGGCTTCTTGTAGGTGACCCCTTTCACCATTCTCTTTGGCCCCTTAGTGACACTGTGACAGACATACAGCACATGGGAGTTCAGAATAATCTAGCCTTTTAACTCCCTAGGTAAGAAAGCAGGGCATACGCGTACTGCAGAGCCTCAGGCTCTCACACATTTCCAGACCTACACACTCATACACAAACTCCATAGTTTCTCTCACTGTCTACATCGTTTCAGTTTTCCTGGTATACACATGGTCAGAAAGTGTTTGTATGTGTGTGAGTAATACTGTATAGTAATACTGTATTATGTCAGTGGAAAGTCCAAACACGGAGAGAAAAACATTGTGTTTGCGTGTGTGTGTCAGTGTGAGTGTCTGTGTGTGTGCCCATGTATATGTTACATTGTAGTGACCATATGTTTCCAAAAGGATAGACAGAGGTGATGTTTTGACATTGTTTTGCTGAACCCGTCAACATTTTCTTTAGGTTACTAACTTTAAGAAATGTCAACCCTTCAGAGAACTATTTTGAACAAAAACTGTTAATTTCTTATACATTTACATTACACACTATTTAGATTGCTTAGCAGAATTTGAATTTATATATATATATTTATATTTAAATTACCACCATCGCAAAAAAAGGAACCAAATTGTTAGAGGTGCAGTGATCAATCAGCAAGTAACCAGAATCGGCCAATTTTTAGTATAATCACTGATGATTGGATCAGTCTGTGCTGGTCATATCTAACTTCTGCATCACAATACAGCGATATCAGCAAGAATATATATATATATATATATATATATATATATGGCAACATTTATTTGAAAAAAAACAAAATAGACAAAAGATTTGCTTTAGGTTACAGAGGTTAAGATCAGGGTTAGGTGTATTGTTAATTACAAAATCCTTTATCGTAATCCTTTATTGTAAATTGAAAGTCCTCACAAGTA